>JACBKR010003885.1:0-27267 GCA_014218235.1 Colocasia esculenta
TCCTCTCTTTCCTAAACTATCCTTCTTCTATCTCCTTCCATTCCACTCTCTTTTCTGACAACCATAATCCTAAATTCTCAAAGTTGGAACATCTTTCTCGATACCTGATATGTTCTTGCTAAATCTCTATATCTTACTCAAAATAACACTGACATCGGTTACCTGACTTTTTACCATTACCTTGCTTCAACTATTACAATTTACTGAACATTCTGCAAAACATCACAAAATCTCACTGCAATACCACAACATATAACAAATACTTCTACTAACAACAACAACCTGCCATTCAAAACTGTCAACTGTCTACTCATTACTCAGAGATCTAGTTCAGTTTAACAACATTTTCATTCACTCTTTCTTTAATCGACAATTCTCATTCCTGCACTTTTCACAACCCTGAACAAATCCTTCTAATCCTGACAAATATTTATGATCACAAAACACACTTAATCCCACTGCCACAAGTCACTGCTCTTCTATTTACTAATAGCTCATCTGAAGCTGATTTGAATCACTTAATCATTTAAAGTCTTTCACATCATTGACCTCATTATCATCTGAACTGTTTCCCAACACTCATAGACACAAGCCACAACATAATAATTACCTTTACCAAATTCCGCAATCTTTTACATCTGACAATTTCAAGCACAACATTGCTCCATCCTGCCACACTATTTCCGCGGTAACTCTATCTCACTGTTATCTCCATAACAAATTTTATTACATCTATATAGAACCATTGCCATATGCCTGTCTCTGCTAATCCTCTGCCTCACTAAAAGCACCTTCATCACACTAAATTGTATTCCTCTTAGAAAACTCTACCTTTGATAAATACCACAACTAAATTTACCAATTCTTTCTTAACTTCTGCTACTTACCAATCCAATTCACAACAAACCACTAATAGCTGCCAACCTCACAAACACATACACGCAATTTACACACCAAAAACACGTGTGAAACCCACAATAAACCACAGACTTACTACCAGCAGTAGACATTAAACCATGTTTTGGGACATTGTAACCTTAATGTCTTTTCATATTCTAACTGGACCATGCTTTGATACCAACTGTAGCGACCCTAGATACTTATGTCCAATAAGGCTCCATATCCATACCCGCCTCCCGCATACAGACCGTAGTCTCGCAAGGGATAGCTCACACAAGTGTCTAGTAAGAATATAAAAGACAACCACAAGAGTATAATATACAAAAAAGTACATGTACTCATACTCATTTACTACAAATTATATTGTCCCAATATATTATTACATGCCCAAGAGAAAATTACAACTACCTGGGGCATATCCCGAGAGAGCAAAGCTCACACAACTATAACTCTGATGTTGGTGGTACAAGTTTGCCACAATGCTGCTGCAAGCCAAACCCACAGCTAACTCTAAAAAGAACTGTAAGGGACTGAGCCTCAAAAAGTCATAGGCTCAGCAAGGACCTCCCAAAAATAACCACAAAACCAGCACCACAACATAAGAACTGAGACCTCAACCACTAAGAGTCTCACTAATAATATCGATTATAACCACAACAAACTTGCATTAAACATAATTAAACTACATAAATCATAAACATATTAGCTAATCACAACTCATAGAAAGTAAAGGAAACAACAGGACTAGTACAGAGAACCTCAGTCCACGACGATAGTAGAAACCAACCACACAAACATACCACCACGAGAAGCAACAGGACTAGTATCCAAGAACCAGTCCACCACACAATCCACGATAACAAACACCTCAGAGGACTACCCACAAAGAGGGCAAAAACATGACAAGTGGATCTCCATAAAAATCCGATCCACCTCAACACCTGAAAAGGCTAGCACACTACGTGCCACAAAAACCAACTACCCACGAAGGGTACATGTACCAAAAACCACAAGGTACCACAATCGGAGAGTCACCACTCGCAACCTCAACCACAAGAAAGCTCGAGTCAGAAGAAATGACACCACCACGCAGGTAAAGACCACTGGTTCATGATGTTAGTATCCAACCCGGTCAACACCACACAAGAACCACCTCTCAATCTCGTAGTCAAGGACGAAAGGTCCAACTGCCGCTCCACAACCACACTGCAAAGGCCAAAGAATTGTGGAGACGAGCCAATACCACTCTGCAGACCCACACCTCGCTGCAGACCCATGCCTGGCACCTTTAGAGACTCTGGCCTGAGCTCTCTCAAGTGAGGCACTGGAAATAAAGGACTAGCTGGGGCCCAGTACGTCTACTGGTGTCCGCACCCCCAACCACGAGCGCACCACAAGCGACCAAGCACAACCACAACACAAAAGTCGTTGTCCCACTATTGTCTTTCCCTCAGCTAGACGTACAACTCAACACAAGAGTGAGGGTGTCCAAGAAGCCGACACAGACCTCGATGGTACACACCGTACCGGGACAAACCCCGAGCAACAACGTACCTGGCTCATAATAAACCTGGGGTACCCGAGTAGAGAAGCATTTTGGAATAGGCACCGGACCATCAAACTCTGCAAACACACAACCACGCTGATCACATAACATAACTATAAACATGTATTCATAAATCACAATAATATACATTCTCTACTTGCTTGTCATTGGTTTTTACATGACCTCCATAGCAACCATACACTACTAAGCACATAAACCACCTAACTTTAACATAACAACATAATTAACATAACTCACTAGCTAGTCACACCATTAAACCTATGGCATGCTTAACTAACATTAACCAAACTTAAAACACCACCAAACATTACCATAAAACCAAGGCTAAGCCCACACAGGACCATCACTGCCCCAACCACTATTATGCACATCTCGGAAGGTAAAATGCAACAGACACAGATGTCGCCTCAAGAATTGTGACGACATGTCCGGACGCGATTACTAAAAGAACACGACAGGGCCATGTGTCTCGAAATGAATGTGACGGCTCGATACGTCGCTATCGCATCAATCAATACAACACTGACAGTCGGAGTGCAAATCATGACAGACCACGTTGTCGTGTTTACACCAATCGATACAAGAACTCATGAACATGATGAGACAGCCCGACACCTTCAAGCCAATCGGATGCATCAACGTTATGGACCCAAGTGATGCGTTCATACCAATCGATACGAATACATCAATCGGAAAAGAAACGCGATGGACATGCCCATCGTGTTCTCAACAAAACACGACGGTTCAACCTGTCGCCTTATCACGCAAACGACCGAACCCCCATCTTCCTCCAGAAACCCATTTCACCCACCATTTAAACTAACATTTAATTCATTAAAGCACAAGATATACTACCACACACTATCATAGCATGGTTTACTAAGCTCAAAAGTATTTAAATAAAACTAAATCATAAAGGAAGTCTCCCTACCAACTCGAAGAGCTCGCAAAACACGAAGAACGCCACACCAATGGCATGCCCACGCTCCGAATGCCCTCCTCGTGTAGACCCCACGCCGGACCAGCCACCTGGAAGCCAAAAACGCCAGGAATTGCCGCAAAACCTTCTCCCCTCATCCGGACAGAGCTACCTCTACTCTGTTTGGCCTGAATCTATTGTATTAAATGCGAAGTTCAATCGCGACGTAGGTAGTCGTCGCATTTAAAACTACTTAAACGCGACTGACCGGACAGTCACCAATCGGAACTCAAAGCGCCACACATCACCAAAGGCGGTTTGAAGAACGCGACGAGGGTAGTTGTCGCGTTCAAACGCGACAAACTACTCCGTCGTCTTCTTCACCAGAAAACTTAGTGGCTATATGGGCCCAGATTTCCGGCCCACAACGCCCACGCCACACACGGAAACCACCACTAAGGCTCACTAACCCCACATTGGCCATGAGCACCACACCAGAACCATTAAATCCAGATCCAAAGGGCCACAACACTACATATCGAGTGTGTAGTGCCAACCCGTAGGGTCCTTCACATGATCTGGCCCCCACCTCCTCACTAGAACTAACAAGAAACTTCTTCGAATCGAGGAACCACGACTTTGGGGCACGAAATCGCGCCCAGAGCTTCTCCCCTAGCCGAAACAAGGTCTTACCCTATTCTGTCGGGGAATAATACTTAAAAGTACATGAAACACATAACGCGTCATATCACCAAGACATCTCAATAATGCGTCAAGGTCAGTGACAGTGACCGCGTTACCCAAGAGGTGCCATGCATCTCAGCTATGATTGACGTCTTAATAACACATCAGTGAGGGTTGACTTGTTAAGTTGTTATTAACGCGTCAACCACCCCATCACATTACCAAACAAACTACCAAAACTTCAAAAAAAATCCGAATTCTCGGGCCAACAACCCACAAAACACTAAACAAATGTCATGTCACTCTCCAAAATCCGTTTACTTAGAGTCTGAAAGATTACGATGCTACATTATTAGGCATGGGCGCCATTGAAATGCCAGTTTCGACTTGATGGTAATGCACTTAGAATTGGTGGACGTAATCTGCCAAAACCTGATCATGTTTGGTAAGCCCTAACGTCCTCAAAGACTCGTATTGGACGTAAGATCTTGAACAATTAGAAGAATGTCTCAACCAGCACAGTGGCAACAAATCAGCCTTTTTATTTTTTATTTTTTTGGGTTTGGATGGCCCAGTGGCTAAGCCACTGGACGTACAAAGCCTCGCCCCGGGTACAATACCTGGGGCCCCTCCCACCCGCCCAGCCCTTTTGTGAAAGAGAAAGACTTTGTGCACTTCTCAAAGTGCAAAAATGTCATGTCATCTTGCACTTCTCCCCTCCCATTGGTGGGAATCAAGGTGCCACATGGATCTCTCTCCTCTTTTTCACCAATGGGAGAGGAGAAGTACAAGATGACATGGTATTTTTGCACTTTGAGAAGTGCACAAAATCTTTCTCTTTGTGAAATAACCTTAGGAAAACCTCTTAAAAAACCTCCTGGAAAAGCCTGAAACAAACTTCAAAGCCTGCCACATCGGTGTGCAAATGGGACGCCCAACCACTGGGCTGCCCCTCGAGGCACAGCAAATCAGCTTTTGCAGCTGCCGAGTCCGAGGATTTCCCCTTTTGCATGGAGCTCAGAAGGTTAAACGCAAATTAAGACTAGAATAATAAGAAGGGGGGAATTAAGAAAGCATTTGTAATCAACTATATATCTGCAGGTAAAACCAATTGACTCGTCGCATCAATGAGACTGCAAATATTAAGGACAGGAGCGCTTTTCTTATCATTTCTCACCACGCCATAGGTAAGTGGAAACACATGCAAAAGTATCAAAATATATACCTACATAGAGTGAGAATTTACAAAGGAAATGTGCATCCAAGTCTCTCCGTATGAAGCAGTTGCGCGAAACGCACCACTGGAGACAAGCAAATGGCTCGATGTTTACATCACTGCGGACATATATAGCCGCGTGCCTATTGCATCGCCAACCTCATTTGCATGACCCGGGCTCTTATCTCAGGAGAAAACTGGAAAAGAAACAGTAAAAGAAAAGGTGGGGAAGCTCCTGATTGGTTTTGATCCTGTGCATCTCCTGCAAGAGCACAAAAATTGTGGGGGATCATACACTAAGAAGAGACTTCAAATGCCTGTTAACAAATGAAATCGCCTTCAATTTAGGAACAAGTCGTCTCAAAAAATGCCCTAACGACGTCATCAATCTGTGCCCTGCAGATTGGACATCTTCCAGCGCCCCATTGCAACTCTTGCGCACATTTGTAGCAAGCGCACATGTGCCCACACCTGAAAGTAAGCAAACCATGGATTCAACCAGACAAACTTGGCAAGAGCACTAGCTATTTATCCTCGATCGAATGAGCATGAAAGTCTGGACAGAGCATCATGGAAAGTCATTCAGGTATGAAAAGTTGAGGAAAAAGAAACTTGGCACTGATGAACAAGGCAGGGGTTAGAGGAATTCAATCAATCATGTTGTGACATATTTGTGGACAAGAAATTTATATATGTGGTAATATGGGGCCTGGATCGTTAAGTTCTGAAAGGACAAAAAGTCTTGGTTGTCCATTGCTGTTCTAGTGCTGGTTCCTTCTATGTCAGCTGTAACACTGAAATGTATCTCAGGTTCAAGGAAATCCTCTAATTCGTCATGTTAGCATTATCCATAAAGTACCAGTAAATATCCATAATATAAGTAGAACTGTGTTCATCCATCAAAATACTGGGTGCCTAAGAACCATACCTGTAAAGAAAAGAATCAATTTGCCTTTCATAGCAAACACAACAATTTCCCTTTCTTGTTGGTGCCCGCTGGGAAGAATGCAACAAATACGAGATTCCAACTACAATCACAAAATTGAGGAGAAAAATCATAACTCCCTCCAAAGTTCTAAATGGATACTACCAATTAATTAGGGGAAAAGTAAATGAAAAAAGTTATATCTATTTTTTGGAAAAGTAAATAAGCAAGTTATATCTAAGGAGCACATTCGGGATATTTTGTCCTTCAGACACTTACAGCCAGATAATGAGACAAAGATGGATGAAAAATTGAAAATGAGGTTGAGTTACCAACCCCCAACCGGAAAACATTACTTGCATAAAGCATAAATACATAATGTAATCAAAAGAGATCAGTAGAAATAAATTTTGATAAGAATCAAAGGACATTGAATTATACATTGACCTGACTTGTAGACTAGCTAACCCATTTGGTTGGGTGAGAAAAGATTTCAAGATGAAGACTTTGCAAGGAAAAAGGAAGGGATAGTCTGCTATGTCAATGTGGTACCATGCAATCAATTATGGGACGGAGGAGGAAGGAGAAAGAAGCACGGAGAAGAAAAAGACATCCGCTGCTTTCTGCTGGATACCTACTTTTTCATTTGAGGAATCCATGGATGACAAGTTCATTAACCAGGGCTTTTACTGGTGTCAGAAATTTCCAGAAGGCTGGTTCATGGAGAGTGTCTTACTCCATCCAAATAGAACCTAAAGATTTCAGTAGTTCCAAGTGCCATAACAACAAGAGGCATATAGAAGAAGATGCTTCTTTGTCAAACAAAAATTTTGTGCCTAAGAGAAGGAAACAAGAAAAATTTGAAGAGGAAAACAAGATGTAAGTGTTCCTATACACAGATTTCTTGGGAAGACGATTCATGCTCTTCTGTGAAAAATGATAAAATACAAACAATATTCATGGAAGAAGATTAGAAAGTTCTTTGGAAATGAAGATGACAATGATTATTGAAGTGCATTCTCAAAGAATAGTAGTGTATAGATTGATAATACTTATGCTAGACCAATTATGTACCTCTCTAAACTTTTAATCTCTTCTAGAAGCCAAACTAAATGCTGAGCAATATGTGCACCATATAAAATCTCACTCACCAGAATCGTAAATCATAGAAGAAACCTCCTCTCTGATCAAGTTTTGCAACTTTGACTGACCATTCATACAAGTCTCCAGCATTTTTCGCAACTCACCCATTTCATGATGGATTTCAGCCACATCATTTCTCAAATCATGCATAAGCTCTGTTTCCTGAGATGATTGCAACATCAGGTTATGTATGTATAAACCATAATGTTGGATCTAATGAATGGTCTAAAACCAAAATATGCACAGGAAAAAGGTGAAAAGAAAATATCATGCAAACGTACAAAGTGATGTGAAGACTGATAAGTAAGGCATGATCCTTGACGACTGACTGGCGAGCGAAATATCTGGGATGATAAAGGCATAGATGATGCAGCTTGATCAGCATAGATAAATCCATCATCCTGTCTTTGAACAGGCTCCAATTCCTCTTCAGCAATGCTCTGGTCCATAGACTGTTGCCTTTGTAGAAGGGACAAGACCAACCTGTCCATAATCACCCGGAAGTTGCTGGCAAGGGAAGTAGAGACAGGTTTTCTGCATATAGAGTAAATAGGAAAAATCCTTGAGCTAATGCAACTTGCATGGATCAAACATGACAACAATCAAAGAAAAACAAAGTTGTTGAGGCTGAAATCATCTGACATGTGGCAAAGATGGAAAACTATCATAACAAAGTACATATTGTACCTTTCTGAACTAAGTATCTTTGTACATCTACAAATGAAACCACATAAACATGACTGGACTGGAAGCCATGGAATATATAAATAGGCTAGCAATGACAGAGTCAGAAGTGAGTCAAGTGAATTGAAATAACAAAACACTGATATTACTTATCATAGAGAGAAAACAAGTTGATGATTGGAATAAAATTACATATAAGAAGATGAATTCGATACCTCTGAAGAAGTTCCTGTATCTCCCTAGTGTCAGGATAATTTTCATCCGAGCCGTAGCATGTTGCTTGTCTGTAATTTTCCAATCCTATATGTGTGTGAGAAGCATTGTTGGCCCAGGTGCTGCTGGCATCTTCCAGAGCTTTCCGACTCTCAAAGTCCGATTCTTCTGTTACTAAATAACCTTCCCAGCTTTCCAAGTTTGTGGAATCAATTGCCATTTGCCAATCAATATTGCTGATCTGTATGTTGTTATCCTGCCATGAAAAAGGTGTCTGACAGTCTTCTTGCAGACCCTGACTTGAGGTCCGCGATAAATTCTCTTCCAACATGGTCTGAGAATCATTTGCAACTGTCGCCTCCTGATCCTGCGGACTTACAGTCGTCGGCTGATCAGCTGTGACTGTATAGTTTAAACCCAAGGGATTATCTTGTGAAAGAGTATCAACACCCTTGCCATCTGCAGCCTGGCGCATATTGTTACCCTGTCGACATAGGGAACTAAATCTCTCCCTGTTTTGTACGAGTATGACATGAGAGTAATATGAGGTGAAACCAACGTGGATGGTAAGAAGAAAACAAATTTGTTAACTGGAGGTTATTTTGGTTGCTATCTCATAGCTTGATTAACTCGGAAGCTGCGTTCATCATCAGATGAATATATAGACCCCAAAAAAGATGGAAACAAATCTATTTCAGCTTCACAGAGTGAGGAATAATAATGGAAAATATTTAGTGCACACCTTTTGGTGTGCACAAAATGGGCACACCCAATGAGGAGGTGCCACTTCAACCCTTTGGGGTTGAAAAAATTGGGATGGGGATATATTAAATGCCCCCATCCTTAAGGTGGCACACCCAATGAGGGTGTGCCCATTTTGTGCAAACCACAAGGTGTGCAATAAGTCCGTCTCATAATCAATTCACTTCACGTGCCTGTAGCATCTGCTGTTTTCTGTGGAACGAACAGCTAAAGAGTGTCCACTAGGTTTAGTTCCCATCTGCTGTTTATGTGGTAATTAAACACCTCCAAGTTGCCTATTTTTTTCATCCGAGCATGTGATAACCACTATTGTTCAAAAACTAGTTTTATACAGAAAATGTTGAGCTGTAATCTTTGCTTCACTTGTAATCCAAGGAATAGTTCAATAAAGAACTAAAAAAGAAAATTCACATCAAACATCAAAAAATGTTCAAACCTTAAAAAGCAGATTGTAGAACTTCTCTGCCGCAAACTGTCCAGTTCAAGAGCAGTTGAATCGTGAAGCTCTTGACGCTGCATCATCAGCAATCTATGGGGGGCCCAGAATCTAAGCATTGCCTGGACATAGAGAAAAGGCATTAGATCCAAAGTCAGAAGAAAAACAAAAGGCATAACCAAGATCAAGCTTGTGATATTTGAATGCAGCAGCCATATGGTAGGAAGATAGAACCGGAGAAAATGGAGTCTACCTGGATGGTGTATCTACAACCCTGGTGACCGTGAATCAGCATCCCACTACAGAGCCTAGACATGGTGATGGTGATGTATAGGAAGAAAGAAGGGTTTGAATGTGAAGGAACCCTGATATGTACTTAACCCTTACTCACTCGCAAGTTCAGAATATCTAAGATCCTTAGAACATAATTCGATCTCCAACGACATTCCTCCAAGAAACCTCGACAAGGTGAACTCTGTCATGTGGGCAAGAAGTTCGAAAAGTAATCACCTGAATCCTACTCCGATGAGGGAACTTTGAGACGGGATGGCAATCCATCAACCTCCCAAGTTCCTGTTGCCGCTTCTGCCTCATTCTCGCAAGTAAGTCGTCTATCTTTCTCCATCTCCTTAGCTGATGAGCAGCTCCTTTAAGCAATAAAGAATCGATGTTCTTTTCAGAAAGAAGTGATCTATCGTTAGCAAAAGGCTCGTTCTCTCCGGTTCCATGTACAGAGGAACTTTGGGTCTCAGCTCTCGAAGAATGCCTCTCCGCCAAATCTTCCACATGCTTCGTGTCACCGTCAGCTAATCCAATGGAGTGCTTGCTGGAGTCTGTCACTTCAGCGCCCCACTCGGAGTCATCGCAGGCCTCGGGGCTCCCACAGGGTTCTTCTGCGGAAAAGAATTCCCTGCCGGCGCTTCCGGTCACCAAACTGCCTCCCACGCCGGCAGCCACCGTGCGGGGGGTGGAGGCTATGCCGCCATCGGCCTCAAGCTCCCTCCACATCTGAATGAGCAACGAAGCCCTAACATTCCGTGGCAGGTCATTAACCTCGCCACACCCGGCCGAGGGAGACACCTCGTTCGGGGTCGGCGGCTGCACCCCCGTGGGGGACTCCCGTTGACGGAACGTCGCGGCGCGGGCGGACACAGGCTCGGATGCAGCGGAGAGCGCGAAGAGTTCCGCCTCATGCGCCTGGCGCTCCACGGTGGTCACTATCTCCCGCGCCTTGTGGGAGGCCCAGCGGTCCAGCACCCGCTGCCTCCTCGTGGAACAGGCCGGGGAGGGGGGCTCCACCGGGGAGAACGTGACGTCGGAGCAGGACGAGCAGGGGGATGGCGGAGGAGAGGGCTCCTTCCCGGCAACAGCATCGTCGCCGCCGCGGCGGAATTCCCCTCTGCTGCTGCGGCCACCGCAGGAGAAGACGACGCAGGGCTGGGGAAGGCGGTCCTTGAAGGAGGGCACGGAGATCCTTGCGACGGAGGAGGACGCCATCTCCACACCTTCTTGCCGTGGTGACCCAGGTCTGCCAAGGCGGGGGGTGGGGTGGGGGCCTGGGCACTATTTAAGGAGGCGGGATCAGCGGCCGCCGCTCTGTTGTCTGGTGCGCTCGGTTGACGGAGTTGCTAAGTTTGGGTCGGAGGAGGGGGTAGGCAGCCATGGCGCCCGCGGCGGGGGGTGGTTGGCGGCCATTTTTGGGGCGGGAGGGGTGGGGGGGATTAATGGAGACATGGAAGGGAAGGAGGGGGGGCAAGTGTCGGGGGTGGTCTGTGGCGGCAAGCGAAGCGCCCGGGTGGGTCTGTTCTGGGCCTCTGGTTTTAGGACAGAGATCGGAGAAGTTGGCTGTTGCACCACGACTCCTCTGCGTGTGTGAGGGCGCGGGAAAATGGGAACCGAACGGTCGTATATCGGCAGGCTACCCTCTCTCTTTCTTTGGCTTTTTATCTTCCATTTTTTTCCTCCTCCTAAATTTTTATAAAGAAATATGGAATTTTGGCATCGGGTCAAGCAAGACGTTTCTTCGGTAATTTCCGGTCCAGAAAATTCAGTAGCCGTGATAGATTTGAAAGTAAGAAAATGAATTATTTTTTATTCAATATTATTGAAAATAAATGTGGACTACTATCACGGGATATAATACTACAAGAGAAATGCTAACTAACTAGTTGGCTGAGTATAAATGCTAGGCTAGAAGCGTCAAGAAACTAGCAATTGGACCACGTCGAAAGTAGCCATGTCGAAAGTCCAACGATCGACTCCGCTCCCACTTGTGAGCGCGTCTTTCTGAGGCATGCCATAATGTGCTTATGTAAAGGTTAATTTTAATATCCAAACTTTGGCCTTCTTGTTCGCACGGCATATGGCTGTTGAGATCGAAAGTTGTAATAACTCTTTTCAACTTCAAACTCTTCAGCACTCTTTTAATTATCTTTTTTTTTTTTTACCTTCGATTTAAGTATTATTTTACGAGTTAAATGGGAATGAGAGATCTATTATTATCATGTACCTTGTTAATTATCTTATTTAGGTCTCAGTTGAGTTCCTCGTTGAGAATTTATATTTTCGGTCGAAGTGAAGCATTATATATGACGAAGTAGAACTTCGAAATTGATGTTTTAACCTAAGTAATCGATGTTTTAGTAGGTAATCGATATTTTAACTTAAGTAATCGATGTTTTAGTAGATAATCAATGTTTTAACCTAAGTAATTGATGTTTTAGTAGGTAATTGATGTTTTAACCTAAGTAATCGATATTTTAGTTAGTAATCGATATTTTAGTCTAGGTAATCGATGTTTTAACCTAAGTAATCGATATTTTAGTTGGTAATCGATATTTTAGCCTAGGTAATCGATATTTTAATAGGTAATCGATGTTTTAACCTAGATAATCGATGTTTTAGTAGGTAATCGATATTTTAGCCTAAGTAATCGATGTTTTAGTAGGCAATCGATATTTTAGCCTGGGAAGTCGATGTTTTAGTAGGTAATCGATGTTTTAGCCTAAGTAGTCAATGTTTAGTAGGAAATCGATGTTTTAGTAGGGAATCGATGTTTTAACTTAGGAAATCGATGTTTAAGCCCAGGTAATCGATGTTTTAAACAACAACCGATGTCCTCTCTAACCTTTTAGCGAATTAGAGTCAAGTATAATCTTGTAATGCTATGCTTTTGTTAGACTGATGGAATGATCATCATCATCTGACTCCTTTGGCCTACCAACTTCTGGCAGGGATCCCTATGTTTTTCTGTACACTTCATACTTTCCGTAAATCGTACTGCGGCCATGTGATGAACCTTCCACTCGTACTGCCATAAGTCTCATCCACGGGATTTGTATCTTCCTTTAGTCTGCATGTTGGCCAGGTGTCTAGACCCCCTTGTTAGTATCGCCCCACCTTAAATAAAAACCTTATATAGCCTTAGTGGCCACCCCCAACGGACTTTGGCTATCTTCTGTTGTTGGGAGATCGAAGGCTTGAGCATGTAGTCGTAGCAGCTTCCTGGCGGTTTTGGCCTCCCAGTTCCCTGTGAATTTTCTTCTGATTTTCCCCACGCTAAGGTAGGCATAACCAATCCCTCCTTTGATCCCTTTGGAAGTCACTCATCATCTCCGTATATGAACCAGCATGTTCGATCCTTTGTGAAGCTTCTAAGAGTCATCCCTCAACTCCTCAGTTCCATGCCTTTATGAGCCTGCGTGTTGATTTAGAAATTTGATTCAAACCTTTTGGGATATCCTATGAAAATCCTATGTCTAATTGTCTTGGCAAGGACTTTGGACTTCTCTCTGGGGTGTTTAGGACTCCTCATGTTGCGTCATGCATGAGGGGTCAGCCGTGACGACGGTTTCATCCACAGGTTAAAAACGTGGGTGGTTAGGCTAACTAAGTTGGCAAATTTGAGTATGTATGTATAGGTAAATCCTGTTTCGGTAGGTGGTTAGCTATATGGTGTTATGCATCCCCTGAAAGCTTGTTGATGCATTTGTAGATTTTGTTTCCCTTCCAAGCAATCATGTCTTTGAAATAATGATTCACTGCATATCTAAAATCATGAAATCATAGTCTTCCATGCTATGTACTTTTGTGTAAATCTGTGCTTATCAAAACTCATAACTTTACTTTGTTAACTGCTCCTAGGCTTTTCACTTAATTGGTTTGACTGCTGAGTTCTGTCACGCCCCGATATTTAGCAGCGGAATAAATACGGGGGACGTGAACGATACAAACAAACGTATCACAGTTGAATAGCGCAGAGTCACAATTGAATATAATAACATTTTCAAATCATAATAATATACTCAAAGTTACTTTATTTCATTTCACTCAACTAGATACAACCTTACAAGAAAGAATTAACCAAAGGGTCCATTATTCAAATAACTTCCAGAAAAGTTTCACTATTACATAGACTACTCAATTTCTATTTCTAAACTGTCATCTATTCTAGGACGGGGCTCGTCACTCTTGCCCAGTCCCATCCAACTCCACCAGTTCTCATCACTACCTGAAAAGGGCAGGATGATAGGGGTGAGCGAACTAGCTCAGTAGGATTTACATCTCAATAACGTGCGGGCACTAGTATACATGATTAACACTTTAAATAGGCAGATATGCATATGAATATGATGACAATGCATGCAATACTAACAGATTGAATAGCAGAATAGAACGGATATCATATCAGATCAAATGTTGAATTGCATAACAATGACAGATATTTCAAGAGTAGAATCATATCAAAAGAGATTGGCCATATTCAGACAGATATCATGAGTTGCTCACAGTATCATATCAAATCGTATCATATCAGATCAAGTCAAACTTATCATATCAAACAAAGGCACATTCACACAAATCTTGCATGTCGTATCAGTGCCACAAGCACCACAAGTCCATACTCCCGCGGTTAACAAGTACGTTGGGGCGCTCCTCCCAGGACCGGACAGGGCCCTATTGCACAGGCATTATCAATTGGACCGGAGTCCCACGTTGTGCCGAACAAACAGATTCATATTATGGCCACAGAGTTTCAATGACAAGCTCATAGTAAAAGGACATGATCATTCATAGAGTCAAGGAATGACAAACAGCTCAAAAGAACAAGGCAGGATAACGATGTATCTTATGTTTTCATAGTTCATTAATGTCTTGACATGAGGGTGTTTCTAAAGACAGATCATATGTAGAACATGTGCTTTCCTAACATGTATGCATATGACAATAATCATTTAAACACCGGAAACATGTAACCATGAAACTTATATGCAAATCATAAATTAACACCACTAATGTCCATACTAACATGTATTCATCCCCACATTCATATCATATTCTTATCTTATCAATTGACAATAAGCAAGATCACAAGATAATCCAATGATCATAAGAACAATCAAAATTACACATTAGAATCATATTCATATCATTACCATTTCCTTCAATGGTTGATTTATTTTAGGTCCATGCATACTATATCATCATGACATGCTTGTAGACATCATGAGATGATTAGACCAAATTATACAAAAATCTTGTAAGGGTAGTGTCGACACTAGATCAAGTGGTGTCGACACCATGCTCCAAACACAAGACAAAATCATGCAAAACTGGTCAGGTAGTGTCGACACTAGTTCAGGTAGTGTCGACACAGTGCATCAAATACAAGGCAAAAAGGTCAAGTAGTGTCGACACGAGATCAAGTAGTGTCGACACTAGAGACAGCTTCCAGAAAACCTTCTGGCCAATATGGGACAGTGTGTCGACACTAGGTAGGTAGTGTCGACACTAGATCAGCTCCCAGAACTTTCTGGGTCAAACTGGGGGAGTGTGTCGACACTAGATGGGGTAGTGTCGACACTAGAGGGCTTCCCAGAACACTTTCTGGGCTGTTTTGGGACAGTAGGTCGACACGAGTTCAGGTAGTGGACACGAGTTCAGTTTTGTGTCGACAGAGTCCCCTTCCAGACAAAAAACACATGACTGCAGTGAAGCGATACCACCTCTTATAACTCTCTAACGAGTGACATTTAGACAAAACGTTCAACATGAAAGATGAAGAGGAGAGGACAACAGTAGAAGAACTTTGATGTTGAGGGTTTGAAACATATGAAGAAAAAAGTCAGTAGTAGCCCGAAATCGCAGTATCATGCAGAGACTCTCTTATCATGCTCCTAACTCTCTAACGAAGGATTTTTGGACAAAATGTCCAACATAGAAGATGATCATGACTTCACAATTGGAAGAACTTTTATGAAGAAAGTTTAGTCAATTCGGTCTTGAATCGTGTGCACAATATGACGAACGAGAAAAGCCCTAACTGTGCAAGACTTCGGGAAAATCACCAATACACGATAATACTCCATGAAATTGGGCAAATCAAGTGCAAATGATCCTAGACTCAAGAAACTACATGTTGGCATTGGTTTTCTTAATCTTGGCCCGAGAACACCTACCTTTAGGAAGATCTAAAACCCGTTGATGTTCTGGATGCAACAGAAGATGCAGGGGATGAAGCTACGGACTCCCAGCCTTTCTCCTGCTCCTCAGAAGTTCTTGCTTGCCTCCAAACGACTCCAACTTCGTTGTTAAACCTCCCCAAGAGTTTAGGACGAGTTCTTATAGTTTTAGGATGTTGTTAAGAGTCCTAACGATACTAGGAAAGGGGCTACGAGCTCTGTTTCCTAGTTTCCAGGAAATCTGGGATTCCCTTACCCAAAAGAGGTAGCAAGGTTTAGGAAACCACTTAGATTGGGTTCGGTTTTGGCTTACCTTACATGACTAATCACCATCTTTTAACCTAAATTGCCCTTCTAATTATGGCATAATTACCTACACGAATTTCTGGGTAATTCCTGTCCAGTTCATTCATATCCTTGGGCCAAATGTGTATAGGCCCATCTTGTTATGGATCATAATTACATGGTGTTGGAAGTCTCCAATACGATTATTTATTTTTATCCCTCTATATTTCTGAAAATTTTAAATTGCTAAATTCGGGGTGTTACATCCTCCCCCACTTAAGAAATTTGGTCCCCAAATTTACGCATAATGGTGTAGTTCGTACCTGAGAATAGCTCCGGGTGGTTTTTCTTCATTCTTCCTCTGTTTCCCAGGTAGCATTAGTAACTCCGTCTCGACTCCATTGGACCTTCACCATAGGTATGGTACGATTCCTGAGTCGCTGAATCTTCCGATCCAACAGTTTGATCGGCTTCTCTTCATAAGTCAGGTCCTCCCGAATCTCCAAGTCCTCGTGGTCAATTACATGGTCGGCATTGAATAGGTACTTCCGCAGCATGGATATGTGGAACACATTATGCACGTTTGCCAGTTGCGGAGGTAGTGCAAGTCTATACGCCACCTGACCAATTCTTTCCAGAATTTCAAATGGCCCTATGAATCTGGGACTTAGTTTTCCTTTGATCCCAAATCTTTGTATTCCCCTTGAAGGTGAGACCTTCAAGAACACATGTTCGCCAACCTGAAATTCCAGTTCTCTCCTTCTCTTGTCTGCATAACTCTTCTGTCTGGATTGTGCTATCTTCAGACGTTCCCTGACAATCTGAACCTTCTGGACAGTTGCCTCAATCAAGTCGGGTCCAACCCATTGGTTCTCCCCAACCTCTTCCAACAAAGGGGTGATCTGCAACTCCTGCCATATAAGGCTTCAAATGGAGCCATTTGATACTAGCCTGATAGCTGTGTTATAAGCAAACTCCATCAAGTACAACTGATCATCCCATCGACCTTTGAAATCCAGCACCAGAGCACGAAGCATATCCTCCACATTTGATTGGTCCTTTCAGTTTGTCCATCAGTCTGAGGATGGAAGGCAGTACTAAAGTTTAGTTAGTACCCATTGCTGCTTGTAAACCCTTCCAGAAGTGTGAAGTAAATCTAGGGTCCCGATCTGATATTATGCTAGATGGAACCCCATGCAATCTAACTACTTCCTTAACATATAATGCAGCCAATACATCCACTGACCATGTGCTCTTAATCGGCAAGAAATGAGCCGACTTAGTCAATCGATCACTATTACCCAAATTGCATCCATACCACCTAGTCTTGGGCAATCCCATGATAAAGTCCATACCGATACTATCCCACTTCCACTCTGGAATTTCTAGTGGTAGCAGTCCACCAGCTGTACGAAAATGCTCGGCTTTGACTTTCATGCATGTTAAACAGTATGCCACATGATCGGCCACATCCCTCTTCATGTTGGCCACCAGTACGACCTTTTTAAATCTTGGTACATCTTTGTTGATCCAGGGTGAATCGTGTACTTGGACTGGTGAGCTTCATTCAGTAACCTCTTCTTGAGTTCTCCATGATCAGGGACACATGTTCTACCTCGGAATAATAATCTTCCTTCTGCTGATAGAGTAAAGTCAGGTCTTTGTTCTAGCTTCTCCTTGATCTGAACTAAGAATGGATCCTCTCTGTTTCTCCTTGATTTCAGTCAGTAGGCGGATTGTATCTGGAGGTTTGAAATCATTATTGCTTTTCCTTCTTTCCCACGTCTATGTTCAGACTTGCAAATTGCTCCAGTAACTTCCATTCGCCCAACATCAATAGCTAGCATAGCTCCTGGTTGTCTACTTAGAGCGTCTGCCACTACATTGGCTTTCCCAGGGTGATACTGAATGGAAAAGTCAAAGTCCTTAAGGTACTCTAACCACCTTCTTTGTCTCATGTTCAGCTCCTTCTGTGAGAACAGGTATTTCAAACTCTTGTGGTCAGAAAAGACCTTAAATTGCTCACCATAGATATAATGCCTCCAAATCTTAGGCGAATACTACAGCTGCCAACTCCAGGTCATGAACCGGATAGTTCACTTCGTGGATCTTCAACTGTCTGGAAGCATAAGCTATTACCTTCCCTTGTTGCATTAAGACACATCCCAGTCCAGTACCAGAAGCATCTGAATAAATTTCAAATCCTCCCTCTTCAGTGGGTAAGGCGAGGACAGGAGCAGTAGTCAGACACTTCTTCAAGTTGTTGAAACTTTCCTCACATTCATTGGTCCACACAAACGGTTTTCCTTCCGGGTCAGCTTGGTCAATGGCACTGCAATCTTTGAGAAATCCTTTATAAACCTTCGATAATACCCAGCTAATCCCAGAAAACTCCTGATCTCTGTGACGCTTGTCGGTCTTTCCCATTTCAACACAGCCTCAACCTTTGATGGATCAACAGCGATACCATCTTTGGTACCACATGCCCTAGAAAGGATACCTCCTCAAGCCAGAATTCACATTTACTTAACTTGGCATATAGTTTGTTCTCCCTTAAAATCTGCAATGCAATCCTCAAATGCTCCTCATGCTCTTCCTTTGTCTGGAATAGATCAATATATCATCGATGAATACCACCACAAACTTATCAAGATATGGGCGATAAATGCTATTCATCAACTGCATGAAAACTGCAGGGGCATTTGTTAGTCCAAAAGGCATAACAATAAATTCATAATGCCCATACCTGCTTCGGAAGGCAGTCTTGTGAATGTCTTCTCCTTTGATCCTCAATTGATGATAACCAGATCGGAGATCTATTTTAGAGAAGTATCTAGCTCCAGATAATTGATCAAACAACTCATCAATTCTCGGCAGAGGGTATTTGTTCTTGATGGTTAACTGATTCAGTTGTCTGTAATCTATGCATAGCCTCATCGACCCATCTTTCTTCTTGACGAAGAGGACAGGTGCACCCATGGCGATGTGCTTGGTCGGATGAAACCCTTCTCTAACAGTTCCATCAGTTGCTCTTTTAATTCTTTCAGTTCTGCGGGGGACATTCTATATGGTGCCCTAGATACTGGTGCTGCTCCAGGGACCAAGTCGATGGTAAAATCGACCTCTCGCTCAGGAGGAATTCCTGGCAAGTCTTCGGGGAAAAACATCAGCGTATTCGCTGACGACATGGATGTCCTCTACTTTGACTTCCTTCTTTGCAATGACTACAGCAGCAAGAAAGGCCATACAACCTTTCCTCATCATCCTTTTGGCTTGTAATGCAGAGATAATTGACAATCTCCTGCGGTTTCTATCCCCGGTGAACACTAGTTTTGGGTACTGGCTAAAAGTTACCCGACTTCTCCTGCAATTATACTAGCCCCATGTTCAGACATCCAGTCTGCTCCCAGTATCACATCATACCCCGCCATGTCCATACATATTAAATTGCTGGTAGGTTTGGGTTTCAATCAACACCTCACTGGATGGTATATGGTTTGTAAGATTGGTACCGGACCAATCGGGGTTGACACAACTATTCGGATTCATTGGGACGGGTTTTCAGGGTAGGGTATCAACAAATGTTTGAGATATGAAGGAATGCGTAGCTCCCGTATCAAAGAGAACATATGCGGGTCGGGAAAGAATAGTAAGTGTACCTTCCACGATACCTCCTTCTTCAGCAGTTTCTGGTTCCTGGACAGCTTGCAGTCGGCCTTGCCTCTTCTGTCCATTCGGACGTTTGTCCTGAGGGGCTTGTTCTTTCACATTGGGCAGTCCGAGATCCTATGGTCACGACTCCCACAGCGTAGGCATCTCCTTGCGCTCTCCAGCATTCTTCAGTCCGATGACCAGCTCTGTCACAGTGTTTACACCTTTCTCCCGTTGCCACCACATTGCTTACCTAACTCCTTGGCTTTTATCCGCTGGTTCATTTACCCGCCACTGGGCCTTTTCTTCCCAATAGTCGGCTGATACCTTCAGCAGAAGACACTTGTTCCCTTTTCACGGTTTTCCTTAATCCTTTCGGCAGTCTCCATGGCATCTTCCAATAACTGAGCCTTCTTAACCATTTCAGCATAGTTTGAATGTCCATTGGCGCCAGTTGGGTGATGAACTGGGGCCTCAAGCCATTCAGAAAGCGTTTCGCCTTCATCCTTTCTGTCCCAATTAAGTGAACAGCGTATCGGGACAGACGAGAGAATTGGGCCTCATACTCAGCCACATTGAGTCCTCTCTGCTTCAAAGCCGCAAATTCGGCTGCTTTCTTTCTTGGACCCTCTCAGAAAAGTACTTGGCGTTGAAACGCTCAATGAACTGAGCCCATGTTGGTTGTTGTCCATTTAGGGTTGCTTCTACCGACTCCCACCATGCTCTGGCATCCTTTTCCAATTGGAAAGTCGCCAGTAGTACTTTGTTCTGGTCTGTGCATTGCATGACCTGAATATCCTTTCAATCTCCTTAACCCAGTGTTCAGCAACGTCTGGGTAGTACCCCTCAAACCTAGGCGGATCCATGTTCCGGAAATTCCGATGGAGCTCACCGGCTCCGCGTTACCTCCACCTTGGGTGGCTTGTAAGATAGCCTGAGTCAAGTTCTGTATGTTCGTGCATGTCCCTAGCCTGGGCACGTTCAGCGGCCATTGAGGTAATAAGTACCTTCAAGATAATAATGTGAGTTAGTCATCTAAATATATCACATGTGACTTTATTCCATGGCTCTACCCAAGCTCACATTAGGTACGACAGATTTGACTCGTGTAATCTAGTTTCATTCTATGTTCCTATCCCTTGGACCCTAAAGTTCAGGCTCTGATACCAACTGTCACGCCCCGATATTTAGCAGCGGAATAAATACCGGGGACGTGAACGATACAAACAAACGTATCACAGTTGAATAGCGCAGAGTCACATTGAATATAATAACACTTTTCAAATCATAATAATATACTCAAAGTATACTTTATTTCATTTCATTCAACTAGATACAACCTTACAAGAAAGAATTAACCAAAGGGTCCATTATTCAAATAACTTCCAGAAAAGTTTCACTATTACATAGACTACTCAATTTCTATTTCTAAACTGTCATCTATTCTAGGACGGGTGCTCGTCACTCTTGCCCAGTCCCATGACTCCACCGGTTCTTCATCACTACCTGAAAAGGGCAGGATGATAGGGGTGAGCGAACTAGCTCAGTAGGATTTACATCTCAATAACGTGCGGGCACTAGTATACATGATTAACATTTTAAATAGGTAGATATGCATATGAATATGATGACAATGCATGCAATACTAACAGATTGAATAGCAATAGAACGGATATCATATCAGATCAAATGTCGAATTGCATATACAATGGACAGATATTTCAAGAATAGAATCATGTCAGAGAGATTGGCCATATTCAGCAGATATCATGTGTTCACATGAACAAACTATCAAATCATTCATATCAGTCAATCAACTTATCATATCAAACAGGGGCACATTCACACAATCTTGCATATCGTATGTGCTATGCCAAGCACCACAAGTCCATACTCCCGCGGTTAAAAAGTACGTTGGGGCGCTCCTCCCCAGGACCGGACAGGGCCCTATTGCACAGGCATTATCAAGTTTTGACCGGAGTCCCACGTTGTGCCGAACAAACATATTCATATTATGGCCACAGAGTTTCAATGACAAGCTCATAGTAAAAGAACATGATCATTCATAGAGTCAAGGAATGACAAACAGCTCAAAAGAACAAGGCAGGATAACGGTATCTATGTTTCATAATTCATTAATGTCTTGACATGAGGGTGTTTCTAAAGACAGATCATATGTAGAACATGTGCTTTCCTACATGTATGCATATGACAATAATCATTTAAACACCGGAAAACATGTAACCATGAAACTTTATGCAAATCATAACTTTAACACCACTAATATGTCCATACTAATCATGTATTCATCCCCACATTCATATCATATTATTATCTTATCAATTGACAAAGCAAGATCACAAAGATAATCCAATGATCATAAGAACAATCAAAATTACACATTAGAATCATATTCATATCATTACCATTTCTTTAATGGTTTGATTTATTTTAAGTCCATGCATACTATATATCATCATGTACAAGCTTGTAGACATCATGAGATGATTAGACCAAATTATACAAAAATCTTGTAAGGTAGTGTCGACACTAGATCAAGTGGTGTCGACACCATGCTCCAAACACAAGACAAAATCATGCAAAACTGGTCAGGTAGTGTCGACACTAGTTCAGGTAGTGTCGACACAGTGCATCAAATACAAGGCAAAAAGGTCAAGTAGTGTCGACACGAGTCAAGTAGTGTCGACACTAGAGACAGCTTCCAGAAAACCTTTGGCCAATATGGGACAGTGTGTCGACACTAGGTTAGGTAGTGTCGACACTAGATCAGCTCCCAGAAACTTTCTGGGTCAAACTGGGGAGTGTCGACACTAGATGGGAGGTGTGTCGACACTAGAGGGCTTCCCAGAACACTTTTGGGCTGTTTTGGGACAGCAGGTCGACACTAGCTCAGGTGTGTCGACACGAGTTTGGTTGTGTCGACACGAGTGCCCCTCCAGACAAAAAACACAGATGCAGTGCAGCGATTCACTTCAACCTCTTATAACTCTCTAACGATGACATTTAGACAAAACGTTCAACATGAAAGATGAAGAGGAAACTAGTAGAGAACTTTGATGTTGAGGGTTTGATCTAATTCGGTCTCGAATCCTGAGAAAACATATGAAGAACAAAAGTCAATAGTAGCCCGAAATCGCAGTATCATGCAGAGACTCTCTTTATCATGCTAACTCTCTAACGAAGGATTTTGGACAAAACCAACATAGAAGATGATCGTGACTTCAATTGGAAGAACTTTCATGAAGAAAGTTTAGTCAAATTCGGTCTTGAATCGTGTGCACAATATGACGAACGAGAAAAGCCCTAACTGTGCAAGACTTCGGGAAAATCACCAATACACGATGAATACTCCATGAAAATTGGGCAAATCAAGTGCAAATGATCCTAGACTCAAGAACTACATGTTGGCATTGGTTTTCTTTAATCTTGGCCCGAGAACACCTACCTTTAGGAAGATCTAAAACCCGTTGATGTTCTGGATGCAACAGAAGATGCAGGGGATGAAGCTACGGACTCCCAGCCTTTCTCCTGCTCTCAGAAGTTCTTGCTTGCCTCCAAACGACTCCAACTTCGTTGTTAAACCTTCCCCAAGAGTTTGAGGACGAGTTCTTATAGTTTTAGGATGTTGTTAAGAGTCCTAACGATACTAGGAAAGGGGCTACGAGCTCTGTTTCCTAGTTTCCAGGAAATCTGGGATTCCTTACCCAAAAGAGGTAGCAAGGTTTAGGAACCACCATTTAGAGTTGAGTTCGGTTTTGGCTTACCTTACATGACTAATCACCATCTTTTAACTCTAAATTGCCCTTCTAATTATGGCATAATTACCTACACGAATTTCTGGGTAATTCCCTGTCCAGTTCATTCATATCCTTGGGCCAAATGTGTATAGGCCCATTCTTGTTAATGGATCATAATTACATGGTGTTGGAAGTCTCCAATACGATTATTTATTTTTTTTCCCTCTATATTTCTGAAATTTTAAATTGCTAAATTTCGGGGTGTTACAGTCCCTAGAACTCTGCTTTTATTCCACATTTCAGATGCTTTCTCTGAGAAATTCCCTCTCAAGCCGACCTCCTGGTAGGCTTGTGCTTCAGGCTGGGGTGATCTCTAGGGATTGCTACAGTCGTTTAAGCAAGATGGTGTACTTTTGCATTCAAACTTCTTAGCATGAAATTTGAACAGACTAAGAACCTTATAGAGGTTATACAAGGTTTGCACTGGTATGTGATGTTGTAATCGAAGTTTGTATGTAGTATTCGACCACATGCCAGCTCTTGTGTTGGGCTACAAAAATATGCATGCGTAGAAGGACTTCCAATTTAACGATGTGTAAGATACTTCTGTTGCCCAATAGCAAGCCCAGAGGGGGGGGGTGAATGGATGGCTAAAAATCTTTTTTAGAATAAAACCTATCAATAAAAAACACTTATAGAAAAACACTAAGATAGATGGTTAGTGTTAGTGAGAGTTAAGACAACAAGCAATCACACAACAACAGGAGATTTTTATCCTAGTTCGGACCTCCTATGCCAAGGAGTCCTACGTCCGTCCCCAAGCAACAACTTGGGATTTCTCTAACCAAGGGTAATGTCCCCCTTAAGGACTCTTACACATCTAGCAGCAACTGGCCTTGTCTTCTATCCCCAAAGAGGTACAAATCACCACCTGATACACAAGTCTTCCTTCCTCAATGAAGGTAATAACAACCACCTTTTTCCAACAGGTCTTCTCTTCACAACTGAAAAGGAACACAGAGAGAATTGTGTAAAAAACGAATGGCCCCTAGACCAGCTTATAGGAAACTGCTTGATCTAAGGCGATGTCTAAGAGACAAATATTTTCAATAAGAAAATCTCTCAGAACTACAAAAGCTCTCCAAAGGCTAAGCAAATGAAAGGAGAGCTGAGAGCTAAAAGATTTTGGAATGAAACGAATGAGCTTTCTTGCTGATGCTCGCAGTTCTTTGCAGATTCCAGTTGTATCTCGTGTGTATCCGTGTCTTTTATTCTTCATGGAGTCATCAGTCTTCTATTATCGTCTCTTGAAAAATATATCTGTTGAGGTGTTCGTTAAAGTGTTCGTTGTCTCTAAGTTTTGAGCACGTTAGATGCATGGTCCGAAGTGTGGATAGGTAAGCCTGCAGTCATTTAATGCTCTGGAAGACAAATACGCAAGAGAGTCCTCAGATATCTTTCTCTTCAGGTGTCCAACGTTGTGAGATCTGGTATGGCAAAGACCTGCACATAATAAGTACCAAGGCAAGACAGCTAGACTATCTCCATACTGTCAGTCAACGTTAGAAGACATGCTATAAGGATATACATCAAATAGAAATGCCATTCTGTCACCATGAAAGGTGTTTGCAATAGAAACACAGGTATAGAAGGCACACAGATATGTGACATGCAGAGAAGTGTTCAGTCACAATAAATGTTACGTGGTGCAAGATATAAAGATATACGGGAGGACGACTGAACTCCACAATGTTGAAAAATGTGTTTGAATATCATAGGAGTAGATATTTTCAAATTCTTCTGGAAGGAAATATTATTACAAGTGTATGACAATACATTGAAAACATAATCGTTGTGAAGAGAGTTGATGTAAACATGAAATCAATGATATGTACATAAATGAAAATCCATGGTGAAATCGATGTGATTAATGTATATAAGGTGACTCGTTGTTAATGATAAGGAAATCGTTTGTGTGAGAAAATCGTTGGTCAGTAGAATAGAAGTAAATCGTTGTTTAAGTGAATGCAAATCGTTCTTTGCGACCAAATCGTTATATAAGTAAAGGCAAATCGTTGTTTGCTATCAAATCATTATTTAAGTGAAAGGTAGTCGTTATAGCGATCAAATAATTCTAGAAGAGATAGCAAATCGTTCCACCGATCAAATCGTTGTTTTACTTATCGAATCATTACAGCGATCAAATGTTGTTTTCTTAACGAATCGTTACAGCGATCAAATCGTTGTTTTACTTATGAATCGATGTGAGACTGAAATTGTTGTTTCACTTATGAAATCGATGTGAGACCGAAATCGTTATTTCACTTTGAAATCGATGTGGGACCGAAATTATTATTTACTTATGAATCGATGTGAGACCGAAATCGTTATTTCACTTATGAAACGAGTGAGACCGAAATCGTTGTTCACATTATGAAATCGATGTGAGACTGAAAATCGTTATTCACTTATGAAATCAATGTGAGACCGAATCGTATTTTGCTTATGAAATCGATGTGAGACCAAATCGGTATTTCACTTATGAAATCGATGTGAGCCGAAATCGTTATTCACTATGAAATTGATGTTCTATCAGGAAATCGATGGTAGTTAGAAAAAATGCATGCTCTGAACTTTAAATAATAGTGTGAGAATAACTTATAGATTTTGCTTGCATTATTTCCTGTGGTTGAACTTCAGAAAAGATATTAGAAATATTGTTATGGTTTGTTAATCACTAAATTATATATAATAAATAAATTATATATAGGGATGGACTAATCATCAATCTCCCCCTTTTTGGTGATGACAAAACATAACATAAAAAGGTAAAGTACTGAAATGAATTTAAATAAATTTGTTGTCTAAATTTAGATAAATTGAAGGAATATATTTCAAAATATTATTTCTCCCCCTTTTTGTCATTAAGCAAAGAGACAAAGAAAGAGAGAAAAGATAAATGGGAGGCAAGAAACCCATTATATTGGATTATGAGGGGGATAGAGATATAGAAGGCAGGTGACAAGAGAGAGGCATGGCGAGTGATGATTGGCTAAGCCTTGAGTTCTTGCTCTTCAAAATATTGTTGAAATGCACCCCAAGCAATAGTGTAGGAAGGCCCATAAAGGAAGAACCATTCGCTGGATGTGAAGTTGCCTCTGAGCTACCAAGAAATTGGTCTTCATTACTAACAATTATTTACAAGTTTCATTCAGGTGGAGTCTCTCATTCAGGGGGAGCACAGATTAAGGGGGAGTTCTTTCTTATCGAATATCTATTTTATTGTTGATGACCCCCTCAATGGTAAGAATTTTTTTCTCAATGGGAGAGAATGCATGGTAAGATCCTTCCTTTTGGTTAATGACAAAAAGGGGGAGAATTTGTATGTTCTATGAATTTTCTGTATTTTCTATACTTTATATATTTATGTCAGAAATTCGCATAAATTTGTCATCACCAAAAGGGGGAGATTGTTGAATCACTCTATGGTTGTCCTTGCATTTTGGTGATAATAAAACTTATTATGATGAAACAAAATGAATATTTTTTGTTTCATCTGTGTCGCATCAATCTCATAGCAAAATGCTGAGTCTCACAGTGATGCAATATGGCGCACTAAAATGAAAAATGAATGTTTAACTCAATATATCGATTTCAGTTTAA
>JACBKR010003886.1:0-21729 GCA_014218235.1 Colocasia esculenta
ATCTCTAGCAAGTCTCCAATGCAAAGAGAAGAAGGGTTGCAAGAGGAGGAAGGGTGTGTGCTGGTCCTGTTTTATGATGAGCTGAGCGGTGTTGAGAAGGGTCATGAGGTTAGCTTACCTCCCCCATGCACGACATCCATGGCAAGAATTCTGCTACCTCCCGTGATATGCTTCCTACCTTGTTGGCAGGTGAAAGGCAAGGTAAGGACTCTTCCATATTTTCCCCGAATAGTGTAGGTGATAACTACTAAATTTTTCGTGTTAAATTTCATACATTTAGTTAATTTTAGACATCAGTTGTCCATAAATAATGTGCATTTGATTTTAATTTTCATTTCATCCATGGATAAGTTTTCGAGCATTTTAGTTAAATTTTTGGGTTAGAATACACGTTAGATTCAATAAGTCACTATTTTGACAAATTAGGTACATAAGAAATCTTTGTAAATAGATATTGTATATAAATAAATTTTGTTAAAATACTAATTTTGTAAATATTTCTTTAGTAATAGATAAGTTTGAATTTGTAAATAAAATAAATATAGTTTTATAATAACCTCCCACTCAAACCCATTAAATAATTAAACACCTTTAAACATGTTCACCACATTTTAACCCACGCAATCCACTTAACCCTTTTTCTTGTTTTGTCTTCTTTCCACCAGGTCAGCAGCAGAAGCTGCTGGAAGCTCCTGGAAGCAGATTTGGGGCAGATGTGCAGGCCGGGGGGGTGTGAGAAGCTACTGAGGCTGGGGGCATGGCGGTTGAGAGTGAGGCTGTGTGTGCAAGCTGACGCGGCCAGATGGCGCATGCTGCAGGGGTGGACCGATCCTGGCAGGGGCTGGTGTGGAGCGGCTGTGGCTATGTGGGCGCGACGATGCTGGGCTGGGTTGGTGCAGAGCAGTGAAGGTGGGAAGGAGGCTGACGTGGCGATCTGGTGCAGAGCTGTTCGGCATCCAGGAAGCGGGGAGAGGCGACTGCAAGGGCCATAGCCCCTATAAAAGGAACCCCACGGTCCTCTTTCCAACGGGTTCGGAGGGGAGGGAATTTTTAGCTTCTGCATTTTCTTTTCCAGTTTTTTTCTATAATTTTCCTTTTGAGCAGAGCAAAGCTTCGCGAGTAGTAGGAATTTGTTCTTGCCATTTTCTTTCTTCTATAATTTTTTCTTCAAGCATAGCAGGGGAGGGAGAGCTATTGTTCTCTTTTCTTGGTTTGATATGAGAGTTGGAAGAGATGGATATTTCTTGGCTTGTGTTGTTCTTCCGAAGGAGATCATATTTTTCTTTATATTTCTGTTAAGCATTGGTTCGATTTCATAGGAATTTTTAGTTCCTTCCCTATTCTTCTGTATTCAGCTTAGAGCTTAGCCAGTAGAGATTTTTAGGAATTGTTTCTTCCAGTTTAGTTCTTTTGTAATTCTTCTTTCAGCAGATTGGGAGGTTTACGAATTGGTTTGTTCATTTCATCTGTGCTAAGTTTTCCATTTCTTGTTGATTTGTTTCTTTCTCTGTTGGTGAGATCAATACAGGAGAATGTGGTTTTTTTTTTCCCTTCTTCAGAATTTTCTTTCTTCAGAGCTCAACAATTTTTTTATGGATAATTCTACTATTGTGAATTGTTGTGATTTTACCTTTCTTATTTGTTGCTGGGATTGAGGAGATTTCTAGAGGGATCGGGGGGCCTTCTTCTCTCTTCTGGATTAGTGGGGACAACGACTTCAGGGCTTCCAGAGATCGGGGCTTCTTCCTGCATCCTGCATCTGAAGAATCTTAGGGGTGTTTGCTCCAGAGTTGGCAGAGGGCAACCTAGAAGATCCCAATTCTTCACGTGTCTGCTGCTGTCTAGCATCTGGGAGGGCAACGGTGTCCAGAGAGAACCTAAACATCTCCACAGTTCAGATGAGGTCCATGTTTCGTGCTAGTTTCGTGAAGATTTCTGAGTCATTCTAGTTTTTTTTTTTTCCGAGTCATTAATTTTGCTTTGCTTCCTGTTCTTCAGTACTAGTACATGGATTTCTATCTGGCAATAATAATTTCTTGTTCTTATTTTCTGTGTAATTCTTGAACTATGAAGATAGTAGGCGAATGTTTGTGGAAGAGCTGATGTTGTTGACTGTTCATCCCCGGAGCTATAGGGGTACAGTGGGTTGATAATGTTTTTGAGAATCATGTTTTGTCATCTTCCGAATTATTTCAGATTTAGAGGTGCATCCGTATGTGCCTAGTTTAGATTCTCTTGGTTTGTTTGATCCTCAATTGAGAGGGTACAGTGTTGCCATTTTCTGTTAACTCCAATTCATCTTGTTTTTTCATTAAGTTTGATCTGTCGAGTTGTGAGGAATTTGACTGGTGCAATTTATAGAATTAACGCTCATGCAATGTTATCTCAGTGTTATTGTGTCCGGTAGAATAGTTTCAAGTCAAAGTAGTAAGTCAAACTCTATTCAGCCTCTCTGTGGATATGACCTGTTCTCACCACTTTGCTAGTTCATCTTTATTTTAAATTCGTGAGACAGTTTAGAGAAGGTGGACATTTTGACGTGTGCAACGAACTCGAGGACAACGGAAACGCACAGTCAACAAAGTCGCGCGTTTCATCTTGGCGCCGTTGCCGGGGAGGCAATAGAGTTTGATTTAATTTGCTTTCATTTGATTTCATTTGCATTGGGCTTCTATTGACTTGTTGTTGGGCTTTTATTTCAGATTTGCACATAAGGAGGAACTTGGAGATTGGGCTTGGCATTTGAAGCCCATTGGAGGAGCTGCTGATTTCTTTTCCTATTTGTTTTTAATTCAGTTTTTAGATAGGGGACTGTGAGAGAAATTGTAGTGATGTTTTGATGTACTCTCTGTGCATGTACAGAGATTCTTTTCAGATGGCATGTAATAATTGAATTTTGTGGTTTGTGTGGTTTGAGAATTAGTTTATAGTAGCACCTTATATTTTCTTAGTTTCATTTCATTTAGTTCAAAAATCAAATAAAAATTAAAAAATCTAAAATCTAAAAAAAATTTCAAATCGCTCTTTCATGTTAGCCGTTTGATTTGCAAATAAAAATTTCATTTCTTAAGATTAGAATCCCATGTTATAGGACATTCATCATCTTAATTGTAATTTGAATTTATTTTCTTGCATTGAAGAGTGCGGGGGGAAGGTAAGACTTCCATCGCTCGTTTCATGCATTAGACTTAGCATTAGACAACCCATTGTTTGAATCTGATATGTGCACTTCATGTTTTTAAATGGACTGCTTAAGGGCTTCACCCATTAGAATAAAAAGATAAGGTGAGGGATTTCATCACCCTTTCCTTTGCCCAAAAATCACAAAATTTTCCACATTCTTGCACTTGCCTAAACTTTTAATAAAAACCAGTAGACGTGGCCTTAGGGTTCATAATTAGATTTATCCTTTCTCAAATTCAAAACTTCTCTTTAAGTCTGGTGTCTAGGATTAGAGGTTAAAAAGCTACGCTTAAGTGAGCTAGAGGTTATTTAATTGGGTCCTTGCGAAAGCAAAGGGGGGCCTCCCTCTACTCCACCTCTTACCTGGCCGGTACAAGAAGAGTTAGGATTGGACTTAAGTAAGCATAAATCTGATTTTGAGAAAAATAACATAAGTCCAAGGAACACTTAGTGGTTAGGTTAATTGTTTTGAAAGTGTTTGTTTGTTTGTTTGTTTGTTCATAAAATTCATAAAAATCATAAAAATCTAAAAAAAATCAAAAATCTTAAATAGAAAGTTTTCAACTGTGCATGCTTGGTAGCGCTCCAGAACTTAGATTTGGCTCAACTATAGACGAGATTGAAAGATTTTTTCATAGGATGGCCAATCAAACCAGAACCAAGTTGTTAGAAATGTAGAAGAGGCTGCACCCAGACAATGAAGGAGTACTTTATTCCTTCTAACTATCAACCTGCTACTTGCATTAGATCGAAATTCCGGCAAATCATTTTGAGATCAAGCCTGGAACCATTCAAATGTTGCCATCCTTTTATGGCAATCCCAATGAAGATCCTTATAGGCATGTAGATGAGTTCCTAGAGATTTGTTCCACTGTAAGGATCCAAAATTTCACTGAAAATGCCTTAAGGTTGACCCTATTTCCATTCTCTTAAAAGACAAGACCAAACATTGGTTGGGAACCATAGGGAGAACCATTACAACATGGCCAGAAATGCAGCAGGAATTTTTGAAGATATTCTACCCCATTGGCCGAACAAATACAATGAGAAGAGCAATCACTGGATTCTCCCAACACCCGGGAGAATTAATGCACGAATCATGGGAAAGATTAAAGGAGTTGCTTAGAAAATGCCCCCATCATGGTCAGTCGAGGTGGCAAATGTTCAAGCTTTTTATGAAGGACTGACGGAATCAATAGGCAAATGGTTGATGCCTCATGTGGACTAAGAGCAAGGATGAGGCATATAATCTTTTTGATACATTGAGTGAGAATTCTATCAATCATGCATCACTCTACTCTTACGAAAGAGCACCTGACCTATAAAGAAGGCAGGGATGTATGAAGTAAAAGGGAGAGGAGAATCAGATTCTAGGGTAGAAGATTGATAGCTAGAATTGACCAAAGATTGGAGCAGAAGTTGGAACAAAAATTCGATCAATTATTATCTTTGACTGGGCAAGCCACACCCAAATTTTCTCAACAACCTGAAATTGTGCTATGTGTGCTAGCTCAGCTCATCCCACCAGTGCTTGTCCCACTACTGCCCAATTACCTCCTTTCATTCAGGAACAAGTCCAAGCTGCTCAAGGCTTCTACAAACCCTCCTATGATCCATACTCTAACACATACAACCCTGGTTGGAGGAACCATCCGAACTTTCTTGGAAAAATCAATCTGAACAAGTTTCTCAACCTGCCTTTAAGCAATCCATGTACGGTCAAGCCTATCCCAATCAAATTCAGGATTTGGCAATCTTCTTACTCCAAACCTCCACAATCCAAGAAAATCAAAATTCAAATCAATTTGCTCACACAAATTTCCACCAACCTTCATATCAACCACCACCTCCTCAGTCCAATTAGGATGATAAAATGAATCAACTCCAAAACATGATGGCGACTCTATGCCAAACTGTGCAAGAACAACAAAATCAATATCAAATCAAAACCAAAATTTCAACAAAATTTGGCAAGGATAAGGTCTCAGATTGCTGATGTATGTCAAAGGAGGGAATTGGGTCAGTTGTTGAGTCAAGCTATAGCAAACCCAAGGAACAACCCTCCCGGATTTTATCAGAACTAGCAATACCATGAAGCTCAAGGGTATAGACCACTTGTTGACCAAATGCCCCCTACCGCAAAAACCCAACAACAAGCTTTTGTCCAGAACATTCCAGCACCACAAAACCAGAATCAACCTATACAACAGGATCATCCTCCTGCCCAGCTAGGGGCCCGTAAGTAGGAATGCAAAAACTGTGTCTACCTTAAGAAGTGGAAGAATCAGAACAAATCCTCACCACACATGTCAACATTGAATGAGGATAAAGAAAATGAAATTGAACTTGAAACTGAAGAAGAGGTTGAAAAAAATGTTGAAGAAACCAAGGGAAAAGAGAAAATAACTGAAGAGCTCTAGACACAATCAAAATAAATGAAGATCCAAGTCACTACATTCCAAGAGTCCCTTTTCCTGAAGCTTAAAGCCAAAATCCAAAAATAACCAACTGGTAATGAAGAACTCTTGGAACTGTTTAAGCAAGTTCACATCAACATTCCTCTCCTTGATGCCATCAAGCATGTGCCTGCCTATGCCAAATTTCTAAAAGAATGTGTACTCCAAAACGATAAGTGAGAATAAACTGAAACCATCATTCTTCCAGAAATTGTGAGTACCATTGTCTTGAATCAACTTCCTAAAAAGCTCGAAGATCCAGGCACTCCACTATTCCTTGCACCATCGGTGGAGTCACATTTGAGAGCGGCCTTTTAGATTTGGGAGCCAGTGTCAATCTCTTACCTTCTGCTATTTTTGAGAAATTCAAGATAGGAGAATTGAAACCCACTTCTGTTGTCCTTCAACTAGCCGATCGTTCTGTCACCACCCCAAAAGGCTTAGTTGAGGAAGTTATTGTGAAAATCAATGATTGTTTCTTCCGGCCGATTTCATCATTCTGGACATGAACACTACTCAAGATTTAACTCAGTCCACCATTATCCTTGGTAGACCCTTTTTGGCCACAGCTAGGGCTAACATTGATTATGCTACCGGGATGATGGACATATCATTTGGGGATAGGCGGGTTAGTATCAATTTTTCAGGGCATCTAGGCACCATGATCAAGGAGAGAGTTGTCTAGTGGTAGACTGTTTGGAAGAATCTTGTGGGAAGAAGCAGTAGAACCAACCCTGTGCTCTAGGGTTTGAGGAGAGGAAGGACAATTCAGTTCCTGTGCATAATAATGAGCCATCATTTCATTTAGAGTGTCCTCCTAAGGTTGATCTAAAACCACTCCTGCTAATTTAAAGTACATCTTTTTAGGAGAGAATGAGACATGGCCCATCATAATTGCTAGTGATCTTGAGGATGGGCGGGAAAGGAAATTGATTGATGTTTTGAAGAGTCATAAGAAAGCTATAGGTTGGACAATTGATGATCTGAGAGGGATAAGTCCTTCAGTGTGCACACATCGCATATACTTAGAAGAGAATGCCAAAAGCTCAATAGAAATGCAAAGAAGGCTTAATCCCAACATGAAAGAAGTTTAAGAAGGAGATTGTCAAATGGCTTGATGCTGACTTTATTTATCCCATCTCTGATAGCCAGTGGTTAGTCCAATTCAAGTTGTGCCTAAAAAGTCTGGACTAACTGTAATTCAAACTGAAAAGGGTGTGCTCATTCCCACTAGGCTGGCTACAGGATGGAGAGTGTGCATTGACTATCGCAAATTGAATGCGATGACCAAGAAAGACCATTTCCCCTTGCCTTTCATTGACCAAACCTTAGAGAAACTTGCAGGCAAAAATTCTTTTATTTCCTTGATGGATTCAGAGTATAACCAAGTGGCTATTCACCCTGAGGACCAAGAAAAGACCACTTTCACATGTCCATTTGAACCTTTGCCTTTAGACGCATGCCCTTCGGGCTATGCAATGCCCCTGCACTTTTCAACGTTGCATGCTGTCTATTTTCTCAGACATGGTTGGGGACTACTTAGAAGTCTTTATGGATGATTTCTCTGTGTTTGGAAATGACTTTGATTCGTGCCTCGACCATTTGACCGAAGTGCTCAAAAGATGCATTAATGCCAATCTTGTCTTAAGTTGGGAAAAGAGCTACTTCATGGTTAAGGAGGGGATTGTCTTAGGCATATTGTCTCAGTAGAGGGATAGAGGTAGATAAAAGCCAAGGTAAATCTCATTTCCGAATTGCCTCCTCCAAACTCTGTCAAACAAATTCAATCCTTCTTGGTCATGCTGGATTCTATAGGAGGTTCATCAAAGACTTTCCAAATTGCAAGGCCATTGACTTCTTTGTTGAAAGACACTCCTTTCATTTTTGACGAAGCTTGTCATAAATCTTTTGGGGACTTAAAGACATTTGACCAAAGCTCCAATTCTACAATCTCCAGACTGGTCATTACCATTTGAGATATGTGTGATGCTTCAGACTTTTGCTGTAGGTGCTATTTTGGGTCAGAAAATGGATAAAGGATCTATGGTGATTTATTATGCAAGTAGAACATTGAATGACACTCAGATTCGATACACAACACTGAGAAAGAGCTCCTAGTTGTTGTCTATGCCTTAGAGAAGTTCAGATCTTACCTTTTAGGGAGCCAAAAATCATTGTTTTCACTGACCATGGCTTCCTTGAGGCATTTGCTTGCCAAAAAGATGCCAAGCCTAGGTTGATCAGATGGATCCTTTTATTACAGGATTTTGATCTGGAAATTCATGATAAGAAAGGTCCAAGAATGTGGTAGCTGACCATTTGTCCAGAATAATTCCCCCGGACTCCATCCCTATTCGAGATGCTTTCCCAGATGACACATTTTAGCTGTCTCCAACATTTCATCTCCATGGTACCACACCTTGTGAATTACAAGGTCATTGGACGAGTACCTAGAGATTGGACCAAAAATGAAGGGAGAGATTCTTTGCTAGGGATAAGTATTTTATTTGGAGGACCCGGAGCTATTTTTCATAGGACCAGACCAAGTGATAAGAAGATGTGTCCCTGAGAGTGAGCATCAAAGTGTCCTCAAGTTTTGCTATTCTCTGCTTGTGGAGAGCATTTTTTCAGGAAGAGAACCGCTGCTAAGGTCTTAGACTCTGTTTCTATTGGCCTACGTCGTTAAGGATGCCCCCAATTTTGTAGGTCTGTCCTAAATGTCCAAACCATGGGAAACATTTCTAAAGGATATGATGCCTCTTAATCCCCATTCTGGTTGTGGAAATTTTCGATGTTTGGGGGATAGACTTATGGGACCTTTTCCACCATCCTTTATATACACGTACATTCTAGTCGTTGTTGATTATGTGTCCAAATGGATAGAGGACATTGCCACAAAGACCATGATCATAAGTGGTTATCAAATTGTTTTAGAAAACATCTTTTTCTAGATTTGGGTGGCCCAAAGCAATCATTAGTGATGGAGGACCTCATTTCATTAACACTCAGTTTAGGACCCTCCTAAGGAAGTATGGGATCACCCATAAGTTGGCAACACCTTACCATCCGCAAACCAGTGGCCAAGTAGAAGTATCAAACGGGAGATTAAAAACATTCTTCAAAAGTCGGTTAGGCCTGATAGAAAGACTAGTCAGAAAGGTTAGATGATGCATTGTGGGCCGACCGAACTGCTTTCAAAACTCCCATTGGATGTCCCCTTATACCAGCTTGTTTTTGGAAAATCTTGTCATCTGCTGGTAGAACTTGAGCATAGAGCCTATTGGGCTATTAACAGGTAAATCTTGATTTAACCCCAGCTAGTCAACAAACGACCCTACATCTGAATGAGCTAGAAGAGCTCAGAATGAGCCTATGAAGTTCCGAGATATAAAGCCAAGGCCAAAGCATTCCATGATAAACACATTCATAGAAAAACTTTTCAAGTGCATGATAAAGTCCTGGCTATTTAATTCTAGGCTTCGTTTGTTTCCAGGAAATTGAAGTCCCCGTGGGATGGTCTTTACACTATTGTCAAAGCTTACGACAATGGTGTTGTCATCATTCTTGACCCTAAAACGGGACAATCATTCACTGTTAATGGGCAGAGGTTAAAACATTTCTTTGAAAGCCCACCTTCTTTGAAAATGGAATCTACCAGCTAGCTGAGCCAAATGGAGCTTAATTGTGTCTGGCTGAAAACGGTAAACTTAGCGCTTCTTGGGAGGCAACCCAAGTGTACAGATTTCCTTCATCAGGTAATTCTCTGTCTTACTTTCTTTTCCTGTAAATAAGTAGGGGGAGAGTAGAATAAGCATGCATTCATAGTCCTCATCCCAACCATTGCTTCATTTTTTTTTTCTGAGCTTGTACATATGCAATAAAAATTTCACAATGTTTTCATCTTTGAATAAAATGCGTGGCTTTGCACATCCCAGACTAGGTGTATGATCTTTAACCATAAAATTTTGTGGTTGTCACACTTCTTTGCAATCATCCTGTCAGATAGCCTCTAATAAAGGATTACATGTATTACCTGTCTACCTTATGTAAGGATTTATGCAAGAGGTTTTTATACACACACTACACAGCCACTAGACTAGCTGAACCTGAATGTAGCAAATTTGTCAAGGCTAGTAGGAGAGAGGTGATGGTTTTCTCCCTTCCCCTTAAGTGAATGTGAAGGAAGTGAAGGCATGTGATCAGGGAACCTGACTGTCCATCCTTCTTTTAAGAGGAAAAGAAAAGCAAAAGAAAAAAAGCAAAAGAAAAATATATCCTGAAAAATGCCCCGGATCTGAGTAAAGTTGGACTCAATACTCTGAAAAGTGTGGGTTGTGCAGCATTATGGATAAAAAAAAAGAAAAAAATCTTGAGTGCACAAAGTGCAAATAAGGGGGCAAAGTCCTCACTCAGAGAAATAATCCTCAGGAAGATGGGCAGAATGGAACTGAGAGAAACAACTCAATCTGACTAGCAAGGATCTTATTTCACAACTCTTTTTTCTCTCCCTCGAATTAATCTAATCTCGATTACTAGCTGAGGCAGAGAAGCTCCAGGAGGGCTGATGTGAACTCTTAAGTGAGCTACCTTTTGTGCACTAATTTCTTGTCATAAGCCTTTACAATTAGGAAAGACATGTCTTTACATTAATCTTTTACATGATGACTGTTTAGCATGAGACATTACATCTTCTAGTCCTATATTTAAAATAATTTTTTTGCTAAGGGACTAGCAATGTTCAAGTAGGGGGGAGTGATAACTACTAAATTTTCATGTTAAGTTTCATACATTTAGTTATTTTAGACATCATTGTCCATAAATAATGTGCATTTGATTTTAATTTTCATTTCATCCATGGATAAGTTTTCGAGCATTTTAGTTAATTTTTGGGTTAGAATACACGTTAGTTCAATAAGTCACTGTTTGAAAAATTAGGTACATAAGAAATCTTTGTAAATAGATATTGTATATAAATAAATTTTGTTAAAATACTATTTTGTAAATATTTCTTTAGTAATAGATAAGTTTGAATTTGTAAATAATAAATAATAGTTTTTATAATAACCTCCCACCCAAACCCATTAAATAATTAAACACTTTTAAACATTTCATTCCACCACATTTAACCACGCATCCACTTAACCCTTTTTCTTTTTTGTCTTCTTTCCACTAGGTCAAGCAGAAGCTGCTGGAAGCTCTTGAAGCGGATTTAGGGCAGATGTGCAGGCCGGGCGGGTGTGAGAAGCTGCTGAGGCTGGGGGCATGGCAGTTGAGGGTGAGGCTGTGTGTGCAAGGCTGACGCGGCCAGATGGCGCATGCAGAGCGCAGCTGGCTGGTGTGAGAGAGCTCAGCGGGAGCTGTGTGAAGGGCTGTCGTGCGCAGCGCTGGCGCATGATGCAGAGGTGTGCTGGTCCAAATTTTGTGGCTGGTGCGGGTTGATGGTGCTGCGCGGCAGGGGTGCGATGGTGCTGGCGACTGGGTGCGATGGCTTGCTGCTAGCGTGACCGATCCTGGCAGGGGCTAGTGTGGAGCGGCTGTGGCTATGTGGGCACGGCGATGCTGGGCTGGGTTCGTGCAGAGCAGTGAAGGCGGGAAGGAGGCTGACGTGGCGATCCTGGTGTAGAGTTGTTCGGCATCCAGGAAGCGGAGAGGCGACTGCAAGGGCCATAGCCCCTATAAAAGGAACCCCACGGTCCTCTTTCCAACGGGTTCGGAGGGGAGGGAACTTTTAGCTTCTGCATTTTTTTTTCAGTTTATTTTCTGTAATTTTCCTTTTCAGCAGAGCAAAGCTTCACGAGTAGGAATTTTTAGGATTTTGTTCTTGCCATTTTCTTTCTTCTGTAATTTTTTCTTCAAGCATAGCAGGGAGGGAGAGCTATTTGTTCTCTTTTCTTGGTTTGATATGAGAGTTGGAAGAGATGGATATGTTCTTGGCTTGTGTTGTTCTTCCGGAGGAGATCATATTTTTCTTTATATTTCTGTTAAGCATTGGTTCGATTTCATAGGAATTTTTTAGTTCCTTCCCTGTTCTTCTGTATCAGCTTTAGAGCTTAGCCAGTGAGATTTTTAGGATTGTTTCTTCCATTTTAGTTCTTCTATATTCTTCTTTCAGCAGATTGGGAGGTTTACGATTGGTTCTTTCATTTCATCTGTGCTAAGTTTTCCATTTCTTGTTGATTTGTTTCTTTTCTTCTGTTGGTGAGATCAATACAGAAGAATGTGGTTTTTTTTTTTCCCTTCTTCAGAATTTTCTTTCATCAGAGCTCAGCAATTTTTTTATGGATAATTCTACTACTGTGAATTGTTGCGATTTTACCTTTCTTATTTGCTTCTGGGATTGAGGAGATTTCTGGAGGGATCGGGGAGGCCTTCTTCTCTCTTCTGGATTAGTGGGGGGACAGCGACTTCAGGGCTTCCGAAGATTGGGGCTTCTTCCTGCATCCTGCATCTGAAGAATCCTGGGGGTGTTTGCTCCAGAGTTGGCAGAGGGCAACCTAGAAGATCCCAATTCTTGACATGTCTTGCTGCTGTCTAGCATCCGGGAGGGCAACGGTGTCCAGAGAGAACCTGAACATCTCCACAGTTCAGATGAGGTCCATGTTTCTGTGCTAGTTTCGTGAAGATTTCTGAGTCATTCTAGTTTTTTTTTTTTTTTTTTTCCGAGTCTTAATTTTGCTCTGCTTCCTGTTCTTCAGTAATAATATATGGATTTCAATGTGGCAACAATAATTTCTTGTTCTTATTCTGTGCAATTCTTGAACTGTGAAGATAGTAGGCGAATGTTTGTGGAAGAGCTAATGTTGTTGACTGTTCATCCCCTGAGCTATAGGGGTACAGTGGGTTGATAATGTTCTTTTGAGAATTCGTGTTTTGTCATCTTTCCGAATTATTTCTGATTTAGAGGTGCATCTGTATGTGCCTAGTTTAGATTTCTCTTGGTTTGTTTGATCCCTCAATTGAGAGGGTACAATGTTGCCAATTTCTGTTAACTTCATTCATCTTGTTCTTTCATTAAGTTTGATCTATCGAGTTGTGAGGAATTTGACTAGTGCAATTTACAGAATTAAGCTCATGCAATGTTATCTCAGTGTTATTGTGTCTGGTTGAATGGTTTCAAGTCAAGTAGTTTAAGTCAAACTCTATTCAGCCTCTCTGTGGATATGACCTGTTCTCACCACTTTGCTAGTTCATCTTTATTATTTAATTCGTGAGACAGTTTTAGAGAAAGTTGGCATTTTGACATGTGCAACGAACTCGAGACAACGGAAAACACCAGTCAACAAAGTCGCGCGTTTCATCTTTGACTGGTTAGCTTACCTCCCCCATGCACGACATCCATGGTAAGGAATTCTGCTACCTCCCGTGATATGCTTCCTACCTCGTTGGTAGGTGAAAGGCAAGGTAAGCTCTTCCATATTTACCCGGATAGTGTAGGCAGTCAAATCAGGAAATTCACTACTTTAAATGTGGTTGACGAAATGGTAAGAAAGAAGAAATTGGGACATGGGATACCTTCCAATGCTTTCAAAATAAAGCAAAGGATCTCCGTAACCGGGCTTAATATCATGTCATTTATGAAGATCACTAGCTGGAAAGTAAGAGGCATCAACAAAAATACTAATTGGGGGGAGCTTAGGAGAATTATCCATTCAAATCAGTGCGATATTGCTATCCTGTTGGAAACTAAAATTAAAGAGATAAATGTGGATATTTGTAAAGCTCAACTGTGGACTAAAGCCAGCTTGATCCATAACAGTACTGTTCGAATGGTAGAATTTGGGTCCTCTGGGACCACAATAAATATTCTTTTGATGCCATCCACATTGATACCCAGGTCATCATCTGCATTGTACTAATCTGGAATCTGGTTTGAAGTTTTTCCTCTCTACGGTCTATGCTTACAATCTGCAGCATGAAAGAGATATTCTTTGGAATGATGTTATCAATCATTCTAAAGCCTCAGTTGGGAATGCACCGTGAATCATCTTAGGTGATTTTAATTGCATTCGCCATGCTTCTGAGAAAGTGGGAGAAACCCTGTTCCTCAGCATATGCTTAACTCTTTTAATTCCATGATTATTGGTGCTAGTCTGATGGATATTAAATCTGTTGGGAACATCCTGTCATGGTCGAACTATTCTTTGGGCGATAGAAGGATTGCAGCTAAGCTATATCGATGCTTGATTAATGATCAGTGGTTATCTACTTTTCCTGAGGCTTTTGTGGAATTCACTGCTTCTTATTTCTCTGATCACTCCATGTTGATTGCCCACTCTACTAATGTTATCTCTTCTGGGAGGAAGCCCTTCAAATTTTTTACATCTGGAAGAATCATCCTAATTTCCTTGAAGTGGTTAGAGAAGCATGGTCTTCTCATTTCATGGTTCGCCTACTTATGTTCTATGTCAAAAGATGAAGGAAGTAAAGAAAGCTTTGAGAATATGGAATAAAGAAGAATTCGGTAATGTGAATGATGTGGTGAAGAAACTGAGGGAATATCTTGCTATTGCGCAATATATCTTCAAAGCAATCCTTTGGACAGTCATAATTGCAAAGGAGAACAAGGTCAAGCATGAATACCTCCTAGCTCTTGATACAGAAGAATCTTTCTACAAACAAAAATCTAGACAGCAATGGCTTACACTGGGGGATTCTAACTCCAATTCTTCCATGCTTCCTTTAAAGCTCGGAAGGCCACCAATACTATCAAGACTAGCATGGATTCTCAAGGTAACATGATTAATGATATTGAGATGGTGAAGAGAACTCTGTGAACTTCTTTAAATCATCATACTGAACAGCCTACAATTCACTGCACTATAGAAAATATTATCCCTACCCGTACTTTGGAGGAGGGGGACATCGCTAAGTTATGCCATTGTTACGGAGGAAGAGATTAAAGAGGTGGTTTTTTCATTCACCAAAAGGTAATAGCCCAGGACCAGATGGTTTCCCTACTGACTTCTACCAATGTACTTGGGAGATTGTTGGTGGTCATGTGGTGGACGCGCTGTGCAGCACTATTTTAGAACTTCCAGACTCCTCAAACAGATCAATTGTACCTTTATTGCTCTTATTCTGAAAACTGACGGAGCTGACTCTTTTGACCAAGACAGGCTGATTTCTTTATGCAAATTCCTCTACAAATAATTTCAAAGATCTTGGCAAATCGTTTGCAGGTTGTTCTCCCCAAGCTCCATCAGCTTCAATCAGGCTGCTTTTATTAAAGGTAGATCTATACAAGACAATATTTTGCTTGCTAATGATATTGTTCGGGATTTACATCCAGAACAAAGGAAATCTCCTCTGTTTCAAGGCTGACCTGAAAAAGCAGTTGACTCTCTTAATAGAACTTCATCTATCATATGATGGTCAAGATGGGATTTCCAGTGAAGTTTATTAATTGGATCAGGAACTGTATTGAAAATCCAACTTTCTCCATTCTCTTTAATGGTTTCCCAGCCGGGTTCTTCCATGCTACCAATGGAGTCAGGCAAGGCGATCCTCTTTCCCCATATTTATTTACTATTGCAATGGAGGGATTTACCAACCTCATGGAACGAGAGGTGCTTCATGGAGACATCAAGGTTCCTTCGGCCGCTCATGTTAAATCTCACATATTGTTTTTGCGGATGACCTTATTATATTCTTCAAAAATGATATCACCATTGCCAAGAGGATAAAGAATGTGTTTGTAGGTCTTCTCCAATTATTCAGGATTGAAGCTTAATCGTAACAAGAGTAAACTATTCATCAGAGGAAGGTCAGTAACAAAGAGTTGTTTCTTAATTACATGGATGTAGGTGAAGGTTCCTTGCCCGTTACTTATCTTGAATTACCCCTCATTTCGTCATCAATCAGAAGTGCATTGTGTACCCCTATTGGAAAAAATCAATAGACGGCTGACTTCTTGGAAGAATAGACTTCTCTCCAAAGCTGGGAGGCTGCAACTTATACAATCTGTGCTGCAATCTTATTCTATCTATTGGTCTTTGGCATACTCCCTTCCTAAAGGTTTGATCCATAACATAGAGAATCTCATAAGGAATTTCTTTTGGAAAGGATGTTCACACAAAAAGGCTTTTCATATGATTAAGTGGGAGGATATATGTAGACCGAAAAAAGAGGGGGTCTTGGTTTGAAAAACTACTTGACTGGAATAGAGCTGCTTTGGTTAAGCTCCTTTGGGAGGTTTTGCAAAGGAAACCCACGATTTGGGTTGAATGGATTCACAATAAATCTTTCCAAATAGAACATTGGTTAATCAAGTGCAGGTCGAATTATTCAAGTGCTTGGAAATTTGTTCTCCAAAAACGGGAGTGGTTGAAGAATTAAATTACTTATCATATTGCAAGTGGCACATCAATTAGTATGTGGTTTGATCCATGGATATAGGGCAAAAATATTTTTCAGTTGTATGGGGATAGAATTCGCCAAGACATGGGTGCTCCAAGAAACATCAATGTTGCTCAATTCCTCAATAATGGCGAATGGAATTTGCCTACTGCTACTTCTTTCCAAATGATCTCTTTATGGCCTACAATCAGGAATACTAAGATAAATCAAGTCCAAACTGATAGCATTACTTGGAATCATAACAATGGCAAATTCTCCATCCATTCAGCTTGGAATGCAATCAGATGCAAGCATGATCAGATCCACCATTATCACTAGATTGGGACAACCAGGGGTACAAAAATTCAGATTTGCTTTGGCAAGCAAGTTTAGATAGACTTCTAACCCAAGACCATTTGCAGGGAGAGCTCTTCACTTAGCTAGCCAATGTGTTTTAATGCAGGATTCATGGTGAAAGTAATAGGCATCTCTTCTTTACTTGTGCTTACAGCAATTGGATCTGGAAGGAAATACTAAGGAGATTCATATTAGAAGACCTCCTGAAATGGTTTGGCAAGGAGAAGGACAAGCTCCCAAACATTTTTCCTATTCATAATGTTGTCCAATCTCTAGCCCATCTTGCCTTGAAGACTGCGTTTAGTGGATATGGCATGAAAGATGCATGAGAAGTTTTGACACTAAAAGTCGCACCCAAATGCAGGTTCTTATCTTCATTCTTCAAGACATCAAAATCTGCATGGAAGAATACAAGATGGATCTCAAATGTGAAGGAGAGAAGGACATATTTAGACGATTCAATATTTCTATTTAGTGCCTTCCTATCAATTGTTCTGCTAGTCTTGGTAGTCATAGTCCACAACACTTGTGTGGTCATGACGTGTCTACTCAAGTGATCCTAATGTGTGTATGGTGGAGTGAGATATTTCCACCTCTTTGAGGTTGTGTTAGACCCCGAATTTTTATTCTCTTTTATATATATATATGTATATGAATGGTGTGTGGGAGTTCGCTTGTTGTGTGCATAGCATTCATAGTTCATTGTGCCTACTATAAGTTTTATACTTCTCTTGAGCATGATCATATATATATATATATATATATATATATATATATATATATATATTATGTTATGTATACGTGTATTTGCGTAGAAGTGAGCAATTAGCTAAATTAAGAAGTAATATGAATGTTCTCTTTTCTTTTCCAAGAATCTTAGACTTAGAATGATTGAGTAATATTATGTATGTATTTTCTAAATAGTGAAGAATACCCTATACTACCTATTTCATGGAATTTTGTATGAGAGTATATGAAGTACATATGTGTATGTACGTATGTATGTTATCTTATGCGTGTGACAATTGTATACCTAATTCTACATGCATAACACTTGGTGTACTTATGTATGCATGTGTATGTTTAGTTGTAAACATGGTTCATTGCATGGTTTAGTTAATGCGTACATTGTACTTCGTACATTGCATGTACAAAAGAGTTCAAGCATGGCAGTGTGTATTAGTAGTTTATATTGGGATTCTATACTCCTCATGAAAAACATGCATGTATTTTTATGATAATTAGGTGAGAATAGTCAATTGGCTAAATTATGCATATAGTGCATATTAAGGAATCCTATGCATATAGTACTTAAGCAATGTTAGGTAAAGTTGTGCAAGTTAATCTAATTACCGGTGCGCATGTTGTATCCATCTATTTCAAGCATAATGTACACAAGTATGCTACACCCGGTGTGTATACTATATATATGTCAAATCAAGTGTGTGTATGCATAGGTAGATATCTACGTACATCTTATCTTAGTGTATTCATGTATGCTTGTGTATGCCTAGGTATAAATGTTATTGATTGCCCGGTGTAGTAATATACATATTATACCTTATACCTTGTATGCGTATGAAGATATTCATGTGCGTGTTGTTATCTTGATGTACCTATGTATGTATGTGAGGATTAGTAGTAAATATTGGATGTTTACATGGTGTAGTGGTGTATACACTATACTACATAGGTTTCATGTGCATGTATGAGTGGATTAAGCATGGTTCTGCATGATTTCAAGTTCTGGCAGAAGAGTGTCTTGGCGTCAACATGGATGGACGCCCATGATATGTCAGCGTCCATATCGACTGACGCCAACCCTAATGTAGCCGTCCATGGATGTGGACGTCAATATCCCTAATTTTCTGTGCGCAACAGAGCGCAGAGAACACTCATTGGGCCAGGCTTCTGATTGGGGAGATGTCTCCTCAACGGCTCTCACCTGTCCCTTCGGCCCCTGCACGAGCCCTCTTGTCCCTTAATCTATAAAACTCATCCCTCTTGCAACCTAGAGAGCTCTCGTGGCTCTTTACTAGAAGGGAAACCCTAGCTCAGAAATGTGAGGAAAACCTGAACTTGAGAGCTCAGATCCGGCGTTCTGAGGCTTTGATCCGGCGATCTTCTTCGACAAGGAGGAAGTCCAAGCATAGGAGAAGACCACCCCGGCGCTGGACTGCGGCCTACAACCCCCTAGAACCGGAGCAAAGGAGTTTTGGAGGCTTCTTGGCACTGCCCAAGGAGAGCTTCTCCGGCCATTAGATCCGTTTGGAGATTTATTCAAAGGCAAGTAACCCTAGATCCTAAGCTTGTGCATGTCCCCTAAGTCCTAGCTATTTTTGTGGGTTTTAATTCGTGTCCTGGACTCCCCCATTCTTCTTGTATTGGGAGCTCGGTCTGTCTTTCTGCACAGACCAGAACTTGGCGTCCAGATCCCTTGACGCCAAGATCTTCTATTAGCGGCTAACGATACTGCCGTTAAGCTCCTAAAACGGCCAGACTATGCCGTTAAGATCTTCAGGACAGAACAGTGAGCTGTTCTCTCCTCCTATATGATAAATTCCGATGTATTTTCGCGTGAGGATATATTGTAACCACTATATGTTGTGTAATATGGTAATGGAATGTGCTCGTGAGATCTTGAAAATTTTCTGTGATTTATCTAAATTGTTAGAATTATGTGAAATACATGTGCAATGAAGAACATGGGTATGGTAACTTACTGTTTGCATGATTCATGTGTAATTAGACTTCCATAAATTTTCCAGATGAGGTAAATGCATGTTAGTCCATGTCCCGAAAATTTGGGGATTTTCTCCTGAATATAAAACTGGTTATAATTTGTATTAAAAAAATAGAGAGCATGCCTAGATTGGTTTAAGACTCCGGAAAATTCACGTGTTGTGCAGAAATTTCGGGGAAAATTTCTGTGACATTATGAATGATAGGTATAGACCTGTGAACAGTCAACTCGAACATTTATGTTATGTTCCATGATAAATTGAATTATAAATGGCATGAGATTGAATGTTTTAATTTCTGCAAATGTAATATGATTCATAAAAATTATGAAAATTTGCATGTGTGATCATAAACCTGAAATTAGTCTGTGGTTAAATCTCATGTTATTTGGATAACTGTAGAATGCTCTATAAAATTTCCATGCGAAAACGAGTGTTCAACGCATGCTAATATGAACATGGTTGATTTTGTATGTTTCAACCTGATTAGTGTGAGGTACTGAATGTTTGATTCTGTTAGCAGTAGTACCATGTTAGGGTTAACTGAGACATGTGAAATTTATGGATGTAACATATAAAATGATTCCACAGAATAAGTAGAACATGTGAATAATGTGTGAAAATGCGATAAAGTGAATGTAATGTGTGATAATCGGGCCAAAATGACACTGCTACCCTAGGGGCCTCGAGAGTTGTACATAGAAAAGTCCCTATGGAAAACTCTATGTGTGAAAAGTTCGTCCTAAAGGCATTAGGGAAATCCCGGAGGTGGACAAGTACCACTGGATAGGGTGGAGAGGGCTTCTCCCGTCTGCAGTACCAAGATTCACCACTGTATTGCCTAGGTGGTGGGTATGTGATTATGAGTCGTGTTATGTGTTATGCGTTGTGAAAAGAGTTATGAGAATGAGATATTGTTAGTGTCCTCTACTGGTGGTTAGGACTATGTGTCATGGCAAATTGTTTAAGCAATGAAAAATGAATAAAGTGTGAAATATGTGAATATGGCACGTGGTAAGTGCCCATGATGCACGTGTAAGTGCAATCGATGTGATACGTGATAAGTGAAAGTGGAAGAGTAAATGATGTGGAAATGTGTAAATTGTGTAAGTGTGAACATGTGTACATGTCAAATGTAAAAGTGAACAATGTGAATGAGTAAGTGTGCATTCATGTGGATAAATGTGTTAGATTGTGAACTTATGATATATGTCATGAAAGTGTTAAATGCATATCCAAACAGCAACCTAAATGTATGCAAAACGATGTTTCACATGTGTAAGAATGAGTAGAATCCATATTAGGAACTTCCCTTTCAAACATATGAGAATCTCACGTTAATTGCTATCATGTTGTGATTGAATTGTATATATATATAGCTCTCACGTGAATGAAATGGTAGTGAGCATGTAATAGGATTTTCATGTTTGCAAAAGGTTGATTATGAATATGGCAAATGCATGAAAAATATTTGGATTCCATGCTAGTTGAAAGGCTCAATTAGTATAAAAGTTTCATACTTAAGTGCTCATGGATTGCTAAATGGTTTCACCATGTTTTAACCTTCAAGTCATGCTACAAAATGTGAAACTATGTGCATGTGATTTTATTATGTTAAAACAGCAAGTAAATTGTATAAATAAATACAAAAAGGTCATGTGAAAGAAAGTAGTCATCGTGCTAGCTTGTTCTCTTCTTTACGCTCAATTGTATGCTCTAGTAGTAAGATATCTATGGATTAAAAGAATGTGTGGACGAATCATGCTACATGTTAAGTGTATATAATAAGTGCATGTGTATGACGTAATGCTCATGATTTAGAATAGAATTATGGTAGACTAAAGCATGCTCCTGTGAAGATAATATGTATTGCTAGTTGAGAGTAAGGACCATGAGTACCTTCGTGATTTGATGATAGTGTGCATCTCTTTATTGTTAATGCCATATTGTGAGTGTGACATGTTTAAGTTTAAGACTTTGGTTTGCTTGCTGAGTCTTTGGACTCACTCTTGCTTCGGCGTACAGGTTGACAGGTATCGGTTCTAGAAGGAAGCTTGGTGAGGATCGTCATTTAGAAGACTATTTTGTGGAGCTGTTACTAGTTGTACTTTCTTTTTTTCCTAGCACGAAAAGGATTATTGTATGGACAATGTAGTTCTTTTATCTTGTATTAATGTGGACATTGTCTTTCTATTTCGCTATTTAGATTGTGGAATGTGTGTTGGTGATGGGTAAGAGTTGAGTTATTTATTATTTCCGCTGTACTCTATTGCTATCCAGGTACATATCAACCTATCGACTAGTGTTGGGTACATGTCCCACTGTGACGACGCCCTTTATACCGATGGGGATTGGTATAATCGTACCGGTATGAAGAGGGTCGTTACAGGTGGGGTACACTCTCCTGTCCTCCATTAGGAGTTCACCTCCTATGTACCATTCTCATGTCAGGATTCTGTATATACTTCCTTTCATCAATGAATTATTACTTACCAAACAAAAAAACACTCATGTGGTCGGTTTTCTAAACTCAGTTACCTAATACTGGAGAATAGACTCAATCGAGTACTATTCGTAATTGACAACTTTAGATAATTCAAGGGAGGTTAAGGTACACAATGTGGGTAAACGTTGTTTGTAGTATGACAGTAAATACC
>JACBKR010003887.1:0-27116 GCA_014218235.1 Colocasia esculenta
GTAGGAACCGAAATAGTAGATCAAGCCATTTCCTTTGACCAATAAACCTCCATGGTCGGTCAAACCTAAAACCTTAGCCAGCAAACCCCAAGAAGGTAGGCTATCCCTCTTTGACCAATAAACCTCCGTGGTCGGTCAAACCCTAAACCTTAGCCAACAAACCCCAAGAAGGTAGTGATGCGGGACAGCGTGGAGGAGGTGACGAGATTGTAGGGAGGGAGAAGAAACACCAGAACCGTGGGCTTCCACCCTGGGGAATCCACCCCGCTGAAGAAGGGCTTCCACCCTGGGGATTCCACCCCGCTGGAGAAGACAAGACGGCTGGTCTAAAAGCTCATCAAATCTTCATTGACCTCTCAAACAGCCTCATACACTATTTATAGTGATGGAACCCTAATGGTCCTCACTAAACACCCAAAGACCAAAATAACCCCAAGCCTAAAAAATAGGTCCAAAATCGGACCCGAAAAACATAGAGAAAATAAAAAGAGCACTAATGGGCCCCATATGGGCCTTATTACATCAACTAAATGCCCAAATTCATAAAATAACATGCTAGTAGTGATCTGAAAGCACGTCGCCAAGCTAAATGGATGCCGTTGTTGCTGCACGTCGCCTCGTCTTCGATAGACTTGCACCTACTGTCCCAGTCCCAGGCTCGGTGTCCCCACCAGGTAGGCTATCCCCTTTGACCAAACAACCTCCGTGGTCGGTCAAATCTAAACCTTTAGCCAGCAAACCCCAAGAAGGTAGGCTATCCTTTTGACCAACAAACCTCCGTGGTCGGTCAAATCCTAAATCTTAGCTAGAAAACCCCAAGAAGGTAGGCTATTCCTCTTGACCAATAAACCTCCGCGGTCGGTCAAATCAAACCTAAACCTTAGCCAGCAAACCCCAAGAAGGTAGGCTATCCCTTTGACCAACAAACCTCCGTGGTCGGTCAAACTTAAATCTTTAGCCAGCAAACCCCAAGAAGGTAGGCTATCCCTTTGACCAGCAAACCTCCGTGGTCGGTCAAACCCTAAACCTTAGCCAGCAAACCCCAAGAAGGTAGGCTATCCTTTTGACCAACAAACCTCCGTGGTCGGTCAAACCTAAAACCTTAGCCAGCAAACCCCAAGAGGTAGGCTATCCCTTTGACCAGTCAAACCTCCGTGGTCGGTCAAACCAAAACCCTTTAGCTAGCAAATCGGAGTGGTAGGCTAACCGAAATTTCTTTAGTCAGAAAACCGTAATGGTAGGCTAAATCCAAATGGCAGATCCCATGATCGATTGCCCCAGGGTCCGGCCCCGGGCCCTAAAACAAAATAAAAATAAAAAAAGGGGGGTGGGGACTAAAAATAGAGATGTCCCGGCGGACTTGATCATCCTCCAAAAAGAGATGTTCGAGGGCAAAAAGGCCTTAAACCCAGCTGAGGTGAAAACCCGAAAGGGCGCCTCAGGCAAAAATGGGCAACCCCTCGGTGTGAAAACCCGAAAGGGCGCACCGGAAAAAGCTAGAGGGGGCCATCCCCGGTGAAAACCCGAAAGGGCGCTTGGGATGGTAATAAAAAAAGAAAAGAAAGAAACATGAAAAAAAAATCAAATAAAAAAAAATCAATCAAATCAAAGTTGGGTTGCTGGACAAAGCCGAAAAGAGCCGTCCCCAGCACCCAAAATGTGGCATCAGATCTTGAGGAATGCCACAAATGCAAAATTCAAGCAAAAGATGTCGAGAGCAAGCCTGGGAAAAGCCAATGAGGCAAATCCCAAGAAGAAGAAATACAAAATCAAAGTCGAGGAGCAAAGCCAGGAAAGGCAAGCCTTCCGACTAAGGATCAAACTCAGGTTGCCGAACAAAGCCCCGAGAAGGCCAACCCCAGCATCCGAAATGTTGCACCAGATCTGGAGGAATGCCAGAAATGCAAATTCCAGAAAGACATCGCTCGAACTTATTGGTCCGAGAAACCGAGTAGAGGGCAGGACAAGAATGCCAGAAATGCGGCGTCCAAGGGGAGGAGTCCCAAACGAAGCCCCTAAAAGATCACTTGAATGCAGACAAAAGTTGCAATAACATCAAAGAAAAGTATTGGCAGCAACTTGTAATTGTCATTCAACTAAGTGTGAAGGAGCCCGAGACAAGCCCTCGGGGTAGCTGGTGAAATATATACATCGGTTACAAGCAAAAAGGGAGAGGAAAGAAAAAGAACTACATAGCCCCTCCTCTCCGGGAGTCCGCCAAACTGGCCTGAAGAGCAGAAAGTGCGGCCCGGGATTCCACGCACTCCCGCTCTATGGCGGCCACCTCCGCATTTGCCGCTACCACCCCCTCGGCCAGCACAAGAGACGCGGCCTCGTGCTCAACAATGCGCGACGAGATCTCCTCAAGCGTCCGTCGGAGGGTGGCGATGTCCGCATGGCAACTGGCGTGGCGGGCACTCAAAGACTCGGCACGGCTGACCGCGCCTCCTCTTCGCGAGCAAAGAGCCTCGTACCTCTGCTCCGCCAAGGCAACCTCCGCCGCAAGCTCCTGGGCCCTGTGGCGAGCAGCCTCCTGGTGCCTCTGCCCCACCTCACTCCAGAGTGCGTCCACGGCGGCCATCCAAGGGTCTTGGGGGCAACCCATCAAATGGTAGGAGACTGTACTCCTCTCCAAGAAGTCCCGCACCACGTCGACGGATGGGGGGCTGCTCTCCTCCATGACGGCACGTGCGATGCTATATAGAAGTCGAGCATTCCCTCGGACCCGTGCACCCGACTCCTCTGTATAGCGTCGGGCCAAGAAATGCCATGCCCCGGGAACGAGGAAGGCCTCTCAAGCGGTGCCTCGCTCGAAGACGGAGGGGGTAAGCCGCCACTGACCGCTGCCCAAGAAAAATGGGTGAAAGGTCAGAAGGGAGGTGGCGCAGCCGCAACAAATAAAAGGGCCCAAGAACATAGGAGGCTTGGGGCCCTGATCACTTACCCTGCGTGTCGAAGGGCAAAGAAGCACTATCCCCGCCCTCCGGAGGATGCAGGGTACCCATTGCAGGGGGGAGGACAGCCCCTGGAGGACTCGACTCCATCATCTCTGCCGCTATCTCGGCGCCGTCTGCAAGAGAGGAGGGGTCAAGCGATAAGTACAAAGGCACTCGCCTTCTCTCTCGCCCCGTCAGGCGTCGGGTTGAAGAAATAGAAAGGGAGGGTTCGCCACTGTGGAAGAAATACCCACCGTCAACGTCTCCGGCTATCCCTCGGGCAACCTCGCCCTCTTCCGGCGGAGAAGCGGTGGGAAGCACGGCCGCGGAAGTAACCGCCACTGAAATGCAGAAAGGACGAAAGTCATTTTCTGCATAAGTAAGTAAAGCAGAAGCGGCACAGAAGTGGGGTAAAAGAGCAAGGCCCACTCACTCGCGCTGTGAAGGGGTTGCTGCCAACCAGCCCCCTCGAGTATGCCTGGGACAAGTCGGAAAAAGCGGGTAGCTCCGCCTCCGACCCAGACAATAACAGGTCGGGAATGGCCTGTAGTGAGGATGCTGCGTCTCCAACCAGCACGGCCCCGGCCTGGTGCTCAACACCCTCTGCGGCAGCGGCCTCCACCGGAATGTACCTTGCAAGGAAACAATGAAAAAAAAAGGCTTGTAAGCCACGTGTGAACACCATGCTGGCCGAGCAAACAAAAAGGGCGAATAACGCCAACTCAAGAAGATGGTACGCGTCCTACCTAGCTCGGTGGAAGCTACCAGGGGAAGGCCTGCCCCCTCAGGAGAGGGCGTCCCATCAAACGTGGGATTGTAATCCTCGTCGCCTTGAGGAGCCACATCCTCTCGCGGAATGTCCTCCGCTAACTCGTCGCCCCCAGAGGCCGATGTACCTGTGCAAGAAGAAAAGGGGCGCGCGCAAATGACAAATCCCTCGTCAAAAGAAACAAAGGAAGGCGGGGAATGAGGCGAACGGGGGATGCGAAAACCCACCAGCCACAGCCGGGGAAGGAGGCTCGGGGGTCCTCCCTCGAGCCGCCGGTTGCGAAGGACCGACCTCCTCGCTCGCACGCCTCTTCCGGGCCGATGGGGCGTCGCGCTTCGGTAAATCCTTCTCGGGGATGAAGCTCTCTGCTCAAGCCAACAAAGAAAAAAAAAGAAGAGCCCAAATCAGCACAACAAATTCAAGAAAGTGTAAGCCGCACTCATAAAGAGGGAGGTAACATACCGCGAGGGGCCACGGAAAATGTTGGCCGAAGCACCACCCGGTCAAAGGGGACCTTCACAGCTTTGCCTGCCTCGGCAATGGCGTCCCAGAAATGCCGCAGGGTGGTGCCGCTCTCGATCCAGCTAATGAACTCCCTCGGCCCGACGCGGATAATGGAGTGCTGAAGGTGTCGCTCCCAAGCCCGCGTCACACTCGGGAGGACATGACTGGTAAGCGCTGCATCTACAGTGTAGCCACAGTCCAGCAGAAAGTGACGCCACCAGAAGTAAACAAGTGGCGGCTCCCCGCGAACCTTGGAAGCTGCCGAGCTGCTCTCCGGGCGCGACAAGGGCTTCAAAGCCCCCGCGGAAGCTTCGCTGCCCGCCATGCTAGCGGCCTGTGCCGCCGTACGGCGGCGACCCATAGTCGTCACCGTTTGGGCTATGTCGGCGAACTCCCTCTGGAGAAACTTCGGTGCGATCGTGGAAATAGGGGCGCCCGCCCGGGACAAGTAGTCCCTCTCCGCCTTCTTAATGTCGTCGGCGTGCTCCCGGAACGCCTGGTTGTGTCGAGACCACCACCGGGCATATAAAATGCCCACTCGCCCCTCATGCCGCAGCTCGGGGATAAAGAACTCGGGAGCTGGGTCGCGCCTAAGGAAATAGCACCACCAGCTAGAGGCCACCAGATGGCAGTCCGGGCCCTTATACGCCCGGGTCGACAGTACGAAATCAGCGTCTGGAGGAACGTCTTGGTCGTACCCGAGATTGCGAGCAAAGCGGTGCGGAAAGTATGGCTCCATGAAGAGAAGGCTCCCCTTGCGGAAGAGCAAGACGCTGGGACGGATACAACAAAGCCAGTCCTTGCGAAGTGTAGCAACCGGGGCGGCATGATGAGGAAGGCGATAAACACGGCCTCCCTGGCCTTCCTCCACCCAAGGCCTAAAGCCAAGCGAGCAGCAAGCGAGGTCAAGTCTCGACTGCCCGGCCACCGGCACAAAGGAAAGCCTCCGGCGCGCCTCCCTCAGCTGCTTCTGCTGCTCTCGCTCCGGACGATTCCGGAACATGAAAATGAGTGGCATGGAAGGGCGCTCCAGGCTAATCGTGTGGCACAGCTCCGGCAACAGAAAACCGGCCCAGGCGCCCAGATAATGCGTCGCCAAAGTGATGCTTTTGTCACGAGGAGAAGGGCTCGAGGTAAGCTCGCCCAAGTTGCGGAAAATGTTGGCCAGAGCCGCCGGAGCCAAAGCCAGCTGCACACCGCTGGCCAAGATGCAAGCCGGGTAAATAGCCTCCGGCCTGATATTTCCCTCCTCCCCAAACGAGAGGGCGAAAGTGCACAGCCAATAAACGAGGTAGGCTGCCAGATGGGTGCGGTCCGAGAGCCGCCTCGGGTTCCAGTTGACACCCCGAGGCGCATAAAGATATCTGGCGTCATCATCAAGGTGCACCTTCAACTGCGTATAAACTGCTGGGTCGTAGTTGTCGCCGGCAAATTCCTTGTGGAAGCAAAAAGGTCCATTGTAGAAAAAACGGATCCAGGCGTCACAACTCACCCGCACTGTCCCCTTTGAAGCACTGGGGCAGTCGCTCCTCCCGCACCTGGCTAAGTCACGCCAGACCCGCACCAGATATCGAAAGCTGTGGGACAGGTAGTAAGAGCCGGCGCCGGAGGCCCGATCCCTGTCCAGGTCGCTCAGGCAAACTTCCTCATAGAACTGGCCGGAAATCGGAAGACCAGAAATCCTGTGCAGAGCCCACAAGTCGAGGCTGGTCTCCCCCTCCGCAATGCCGAAGGTGTTAAACCTCCGGTTAAACCTCTCCGCCAGGGCCTGCAGAAGCCCGGTGTTGCAAGGATAGCTGTGAAGAGCGGCAACGACTGCTTCAAGAAGGTCGACCCGCTCAAGCATCTTGTGGTAATGGTACAAAATACCCATTAACCACTCTGTCGCGCCGAAGCGAAACCGGTGCGACGAAACGACCGACCATCGGTCATACCAGCTGGCGGCCCCTCCTCCCAGTATCCGGTCCAGAAAACACAATCGGTCGTAGCCATCCTGCACGAAGTCACGGCCCGAGGGTGGTAGAGTGTGCCCGGTGAAAGTGACACCGGTCTTGGGTAGCCCCTGCACCTCCCACTGGCCCTGGGAAAGCTGCAATTCTATCACGCGGCGAGCCGGCTCGGGCGCAAATAACCCCAGCAGAGCCGTATCGGGGAAATGTGCCTGCGCTTCGTGGTCAAGAGGAAAGTTGGGGTGATGCGGGCTGCAGGTCCCCATCATGCTGTCTCGGCCGGCCAAGATCGCCCGCTCCAGTTGAGCCCGTTCAGTAGCAAGGAGGCCGGCAAGACCGTCCCAGTTGGCCGACATGAAGTTCTGGATGAATGGGAGAAGATGCTCATCCAGCGGGAAATGCTTTGGGTAGCCGGCTCCCCGCCGGTAGTGGTAAATCAAGCCGCTATGGTCTATCCGGCCAACGTCCACCGTGCCCTCGACGGGCGAAGGCTCCTCCAACGGACCGCGGACGCACGACCCAACACTACCCTCGAGTCGGTCCAGGTCTTCCACCTGGACCGGGGACAGAGTGAAGCACGGCATGGGATCGTCCGTCCGCTCGACGTCATTCTCCGTGCGACGCGGCGCCCTGCTGCTCTGGCCGCTCCTGCCTCCTTGGCCACTCTTGTCGCGACCCTTGCGCGACATTGTCGACCCTGTCAAACCAATAGTGCGACCGTCAGACGAAAGGACGTTGCAAAAAAGACGGGGAAAAGCAAATGCGAGAGGAAAGAAATCCATCTCGAAGGCGCCACGGGATACCCTCCGTCGCCTTCGTCTCCGACAGATATCCCGTGGGGGCATTTGTTGAACCGAAAAATATCGGGCTTAAACAAACCCCGGGCAACAAATACGCCCTGGGGGAACCGGGAACAAACTCTCGATCTCTCCCGCTCGGACGGCGGAAACAAACGAGGCCGAGTACTCGCATCAATCCGGGGCGACCCGAAAGCGAGATGTCCGAGAAGTTCTTTGTCGACGAAGGACACGTACCCCGGATGTCAGAAAATTCACGTCGTCCGGAGGAGTTCGAAGTCGCGCCCGAAGCCGAAGGGTTCCGGGAGATCAAATGCACGTGTCCCTCAAAAACGAGGACAAACGCACGTGGGACGATCGAGGGAGCGCGAGCGGTGCACGTGCGCACGCGCGCGGTCGTCAACCAACAACCAAGGGAGGCCCACAGAGCTCTCTCCCAAGTTTTCTCCTGGAAAGCATGGAGAAAATGACATGAGAAGAAGGGAGGCTTTACCTTAAATAGGTGGTGGGCCAAAACAGGCCCCAAGGGGGCCGCCGGTCAGCCCCCTCGCCAGTGAGGGGGGGGCGCCGGTTCGGCCCCCCGCGCCACAAGGTGGGGCCGCCGTCGCCCCCGCGCCAGCAGGGAGGGGCGCCGGTTCGCCCCGCGCCAGCAGGGGGGGGCCGCCGGTTAGCCCCCCGCGCCAGCAGAGGGCGCCGGTTCGGCCCCGCTAGCAAGGGGGGCGCCGGTTCGGCCCCCACGCCAGCGGAGAGGGCGCCGGTCAGACTCCCTGACTGGCGGCCCCCTCCGCCAGTCATCCCCATCTCCAGCACCCTCCCCCAGTCCGCTGGCTCTCTCGTGGGCACCTCCGCCAGTTTGCCATCGGCCTCGACGCTCGCGCTCTGCCTCGACGCCCGTGCCGCCGAAGACCTCCGCCGGGGAGGGTACCCCCGCCGGTATGCCCCCCTGAAATCCTATAAATTGGGGGGCACACCCCCATTTGAACACACGCCATTCGGCCCCCCGAAAAAAACTCGGAGACGCTTCTCGCACTCACGAGCCCGTGCTTAGAGTGTGTCCGTGCGCGAGCTTAAATAGGCCGCACGTGCTGAGGAGAAGTCCTTGGCGCCCGTTGGTGCTCCGTCCTCAGCGTTCGGGCTGCGTTGCGCCACGTCCGCAGGAAGACGCCACAGGTTGTCACATGACTCTCAGCATTTGTACTTAAGTCCTCCGCCGTCGCCAAATGATGTGCGTTGAGGCAACATTGTCCGACAGAGGCACAAACACCCTGTCGTAGACTTAAAAGGACAAATGGTCGGTAAATGCTCGGCGGAGGCACAAACACCCCGCCTCGAGCATCGAGGACCCGACAAGTTGTAAACGTCCGACGGAGGCACAAACACCCCGTCACGGACATTTATGTATCCCCCACACCGTGTAACGTCCGACGAAGGCACAAACACCCCGTCGTTGACACCCTACACACGAAATGCTTGTAATCGCCCAGTGGAGGTACAAAAAGCCCCACTAAAGGCATAAATGTAAATGTCATAAATATAAATGACATGAGCTTGAGTAAAAATTGTGGAAATTTACTTGTGATCTGTCTTTTTCTTTAAATTTCGGCATACGGTCTTTTAACAAACATTACGCATTCGAAGGTATTCGAGTGTTATACTCGATGTAAATGAAACATCGACTTCGGTCGGTGGGGAACAGTCCAGTACACGACCACTCCAATCGCCCTGAACGCGAGCGCACGCGGAAAATAAATGAAATGAAATTCGAGGGTATCCGGGTTCGCACCCAATACCCCTCGTAAAACAAATCTTTGTCTGTTTCTCGCAAACAGTCTAGCATGCCCGCAAAAGTAAGCGAAGGGATCAACGAACGGAAACCCCCCCCCCCCCCCCCGGGGGTGACCAAAGTTCATCTTTCCGAAGGCATAGATATAAAATCGAAAGAAAGAAAAATCTGCGTTCCAACACCCGAGCGCATGAATACACCCTACTCCTTCAAAAAGGAACACACAAGGAAACTCCTCAAGTTATGCATGAAGAATGACTTGATCACACTCAGGGCCAAAAAGGCTGGGTGTGGTGGATAGGGTGAATGAGCCAAATTACTGCCTCTATCACCGCATGCTTGGGCACTCCATTGAAAATTGCTATGTCTTAAAAAATGAAGTGCAAAAGCTGATTCAGAGCCGCCTCATTGCAATGCAAGGTGCTTCTATACTTGAGGAGCATGGACGAGCGTTTGACTGCTTCTATGACCCCATGCTTTGGCTTCTCTTTTATGTGGATGTGGTCTCATCTTGTTGCATGAAGGATGTTGTCCTCTTTGACTTTGTCCTTGACTCCTTCGGTTACAACTACTGCTCAACATCAATCTCTGCATATACACTTCTTCAGTGCTGTTGTCTTAAGTATATGCTTGCAATTATGGATGAGGGGAGATGCTTATTCATCAGAAAATATTTTAAGATAGTTACATGTACATCCATGTGAAAGGTCTCTGTCAGTGGGACATAATCTGCTTCACCAAGGTTGCTTTAAAGGAAATGTAGCATGTATACTCTTAGTCATGTTGACTGCAATTTTAAGTGTCCATCTTAATAATATCATCTCTTTTGATTTGTAATTAATTTAGTCATTACTTTTTTATTTTGATTTCTTGAGCATTACTTCTCCAGGCATTTCATCTTACATGCATAGTTCTTTTTGGCCTCTATTTTGAATAGTTCATTTGTACCTTGTTTTGACAATTATCTCTGCATTCCATCTCTGGATATATAATTTGCATGATGATGTTGCAGATATGGATTACCAACTGACCGTCTATGGGTTAGTGTCTACAAAGAAGATGACGAGGCCTATTCTATATGGCATGATGAGGTAGCTATTGATCATAGGAACCTTAGATAATGATCTTTGCTTTCGATATGTTCTGTTACTATTTAAATGACAATATGCACAGCACAGTGCAAACAACAGTAAACAAAAGTATTTTGATCCACGTACAAAGAGTTGCAGAATAACTATGTTGTTCATTATGTAGCAAAGGTAACTCACTGCAAAAGATGTCTGACAGATTTCTTTTTGTTCATGTATGCCTTTTGACAAGAATGAAGAATAAGAAAATCGTGCAAAAACATCTGAATACAATGTGGAAGGCCATTCCTTGCCTTAATACATGCATTCTAAAAGCATGGTTTTCCTAGTCCGACAGACTTGGTCCATCTCATTCAACTAATACTGTATCTGGGCCAGACAGAGACAGCTGACTTGGGGCCTCCAATGGGGTTCACCAACACCATCCGAGAGGGTACCAAGGTACCAACTTGGCCAACTTGTACCATATCAGGCCAAACCAAGTCAGTCCACCCCACTCAGCCATCCTTGATGCAAGGGCTATGGCAGACACCTATGTGTCCTATTCATAATGCTTATACAGATACAGATACCGTGCTTCATATACACATCTGGAACTGCTCCTCACACATTCTACCTGTGATGAATTGGAGAGGGAAATTAGAAAAAACTCTCTCACGGCCTTATCCTGGTATGTCAAATTGTCAATGGCTCAATGTATATGGTCATGATACAGTAGAGTGACTAGAGTCCCAAGTCATATATGTACAACAGAAAAAGGTCAAATATGTATGACGCCTCAGAAACTGCCGTCAATCACAATCAATTATAAATGAGCTTACCAATTGACTTACCCCAAAAAAATAGATCTTACCAACTGCTTCCTTGAAGCGAAAACTCATCTAAGATCTGCTGAAAAGGTCAAGACGCTGCTCAGAAGAAGGAAATCAAGAAGAGAAATTGTCCTAAAGAGCATGTTTTTCCGGATCGGATCAAATCGGTCCGATTCAGCCAAATCGGATCGAATCAGGAGAAACCTGATTCGCCCGATTCCCATCGTATCGGACTGATTCCCATCCGATTCCCATGCGAATCAAGAACAGATTGTTGACGGTAAATCTCTTAGGTTTTACATGGGTCTGTGTGAGAAGGCGAAGAAGAGAGGAGGAAGAAGAGACGGAAGAGGAGAAAGGAGAGGAAGAACAATGGAAAGAAACAGGGAGATCACATGCCTCTCACTGCTGGCTGCGCTTTTCTATTAATCTTGTTAAGTTAGGGGTCAAACAATACACAAGAAATGTCTAAACTACCCCTGTTACAAAGAGCAACCTGCACGGGTGTTTATGGAAGAGGAAAAAAAAACAGTGAATAAGTTAACCATATCCTATCTTTTTGGGTCTGGTAGTGAACCAGAGTCCCAACGAGAGCATGGAATGTAGAGTCGGCCGATCCGGATCGAGATCGGCCGATTCTGGATTGGATCAGCCTAGGCTGATCCAATTCCAAGGGGAAGCCCCTGGATCGTTTAAATTTTGGCCGAATTGGCCGAAATCGGGCGGAATTGGCCCAAATCGGCCATGGTTGTAGGTTTCGCCTGAAACCGAAACCGACACGGCGAAACGTGTCGGTTTCGGCCTTGGGCGACACAAAACTGGACCGGAACACTGTTCCGGTCCGAGACTTAATGGTTTCGGGCAAAACCGAAACCGACACCACCTGGTGTCGGCCCGAAACCGGCGACACCAGGCGAAACCCGATGCGAACTCCCCTGAAAAGGGAGTTCGCATCCCGTGACCCCCTCAGATCTGAGATCTGAGGCAGAAGGGGGGTGGACAATGCCGCAGGGCCGCAAGGGGGTGGTTTCGGCTTTTCTTGGGGGGGGATTTTTTCTGCCGGAGGTGGGAGGAGAGGCAGGGGCGCAAGGGGGGAGGGGGACGCACTGCCGGAGACGCTCTTCCCGCCGCCGCTGTAGGTGTTCGCTTCGCTGTATGTATTATTTTTTTACTTTAGGTCGATCCGCGTGCGAAGGCGCACATTTGAGAGTTCGAGCTCCACATTTGAACAGTAAGTGATATGTTTGATTGTTTTAGGTTCCAAGCAGTCTTTTATGTGATTCTACTTAATCTAATTTATTGTAATATTTATAATAGTGCAAGACGACAATATCACTCCATGTTTATTGTTTAACTCTTTAATATGCATCGAATATTCCATTAATATGTCACCCACATATATCTGTCACTTAATCCATTTTTTTTCAATCTTATATGCATGTCCACTGGTTCTTTTTGTGTTGTGATGAATTTTTATATTTTTACAGATTTATTTGAGTTTTTTTACAATTTTTTGTCAACTTTTATAGGTTTCGGACAGTTTCGTCTGAAACCGAAACCGTTTCGGTTTCGGCCCTACCCGAAACCGAAACCGACACCCTCATCCTTGAAATCGGCTGATTCTAGATCAGATTATGATCCCTTGGAGAGTAGAGTGGCTCCCTTGGAGAAGTCATAGTACGTTTGACTTTTTTCACCGGACTTTGGATTTTTAGTGTTCTATTAGGTTTATTTGAATTATGAAATTTTAGATAGACCAAATATGAGGGATTAGAAAGTCGCTATTTTGATGGAATCACCAAAATCGTGATTTTCTTCTTGGATGGGAGAGTTGACTTTTTATTGGTAAGAGATGATTTTTTGATATTTTTATTGCATTCAAATGGGGGGGTACTTCCTTATTTACATGTAATATTATAAGTAAATGAAATTGTTTCATTTACTTAAATGATATGAAATGTAAATAAGGTATGAGTTCCATGTCATCTCATGTGAATCATTGAGCTCATTCTCATATCTATCATACATATGTTACATATATGCCTTACATATACATATTTATGTAATATATACTCATTATATACATATATAATGTATAATATATATATACACATGCGATTCAGCCGAATCAGGGCGAATCCGATTCACCCCGAATCGGCGCTCCAACAAACCATGATATATACACACAAATATGATTGCGCACATTAATTTACATATTTATGTATATAAGTACACAAAATATGAGATACATACATATATATATGTTATTACATATTCAAATATATATTTATATATATTATGTATATGTATACATTCAATGCCATATATATATATATATGCATTAACTATATATATGTGCATATTGTTACTATATTTACATTGATATATGATTGTACGTACATTAACACACACACATATATATACATAAGTGTTCATCAATATGATATAAATGTATTAAGTGCGCCATATTTGAACACTATTCACAATCATTAGATTGTGATATATGTATAATGTATACATTTATAAGGATATACATATTAATTATGTTTATACATTAATTTGATATGTATATAGTGTATGGTACATATATATTGTATATGAATATATATTAATGGGTAAATTTATGAGTATGATTACATATATCATAAATACATGTGTGTAAATATTGAAGACATTTTCCTCATTTTTTTCTGCTGATTTTTCTGAAAATTTCTGATTTTCCCTGATTTTTTTTCAAACAAAACCATTTTTTAATGGATCAGCCAAACTTCCTGAGGATCAGACGGATCAGCCGATCCGATCCCGATCCGGCCCAGGCTGATTCCTGGGCTGATCCAATTTTGTATTCCATGAACAAGAGGGACCAGCTGTTAATGACTCTTGGGCCGATCCGATTCTGTATTCCATGAACGAGAAGGACAAGCAGTTAATGACTCATGAACCAGACTGGGCTGGCCCATTAGTGGGCCGGTCTGACTTCACACATCACTGACAATTGAAGAACACTCTAGCTGTCATGGTATAAAATAGTAGGTGTTGACTGCTGTTGGAGTAAATGCTAAGGTCGTAGAGAAGATGCCACAGTTAGACAATTTTAGTGGGTGCATTAGTGGATTAATTGGCCTTCAGATTAGAATGAGAATCACTACTATTTACCATGTCGAATATAGGAGAACTGCTCAAGAAGGCTGGAAGCTCATAGCATAATTGCAAGCAGTGTCACCCACCTATTCATCACCAGGGAAGGTGCATAGCTTGAAGAAAGAAGTGGCAGACAAACAAATATGGATGATTAGTTCTACAAAATAATGCAAAATATGTGGGAAGTTGCATCATGAACTCGAGCAATGTCACATACGATTGACTGGGTAAAATGAGATAAGTTATAAAAGATAACACTATTGCAAAGGTATGGATAAGATCAAAATGCCCTAAATGCAAGGTTTGCAGAACCGGAACTGGTTCTTGGACTGGTGGGAGCTTGTTCTGATCTTGGTTCTGGTTTAGACTGGGATCAGACTGGTTCATTTGTTTGGAGACTGGTTCCCTTTTATATTTCTATGGCAAGTTATAATAAAAAAATAAAATAAAAATCAGGTCATTAGGGCTAAAAGTGCACTTAAGCAACAATTTCACAAGATGGAGGCATTAAGACACTGAAAAAACATGCTGGTCAACTGTAAGACTATTTACAATGTAAAAAAAACTTATAGATAACTTCACATAAATAAAAACACTGAAATAGAGACTAATCATGAATGTCAGTCAAGAAATCAACTTTTCTTGCTTAAAATTTTCCTTCCTTATTTGTAATTTTCTGCCCGTCTTTCTAAGTCTTCCCCTTTTCTATTCCTATTCTTTCTTATTTTAAAGCACCACCTGGTCCAAACTGGAAGTGACTGAACAGACTGCTCAAGGCTCGTTCTGGTTCGGTTCAGGCCAGTCCTGTCTGGACCAGCCAGGTCTGCAAACCAAGCCTACAAATAGATAGACACTGAGGGGAAGGGAAAAAAAAGAAGGAAATCTAAGATAGGACAAGAAGTAAAATTAATTGGACCTTGTACCTGTTGGAACGCGGAAATTTCTTCTTTCGATCCATCTCTTTTATCTCCGAGATGGATCTTGCGTGGGCGTGCCAGACTGTTTGCGAGAAACAGACAAAGATTATTTTATGAGGAGTATTGGGTGCGAACCCTGATACCCTCGAATTTATTTTCCGCGTGCGCTCGCGTTCAGGGCGATTGGAGTGGTCGGTACTGGACCGTTCCCCACCGACCGAAGTCGATGTTTCATTTACATCGAGTATAACACTCGAATACCTTCGAATGCGTAATGTTTGTTAAAAGACCGTATGCCGAAATTTAAAGAAGAAAAGGCAGATGACAAATGAATTCCACAATTTTATTCAAGCATGCTCATGTCATTTATATTTATGACATGACGTTTACATTTACATGTACGTCTTTAGTGGGGTTTTGTACCTCCACTGGACGTGTATACAACAAGCCAAGTACATGTACGTCGACGACAGGGTGTATGTGCCTCCGTCGGACGTTTACACGATAGTGGGTACATATGTGTTACCAGCGGGGTGTTGTGCCTCCATAGGTTAACATGCCTCAACGTGTGCCTTTTTACGACACCGAGGACTTAAACATATGTGCCTCGACGTGTGTCGTTCTATGACACCGGAGGACTTAAGTACATGCCTCGACGTGCGTCGTTTCATGACACCGGAGGACTTAAATCATAAGTACCTCGACGCGTGTCGTTTTATGACACCGGAGGACTTAGACATGCCAACAAGGATTTTATAACCACCTGTAGCGTCTCTGTGCGGGCAAGCGCAGAAAGGCTCGACCACGAAGACAGAGCACCGACGGGTGTCGACACGTGCGGCCTATGTAAGCTCGCGCACGGGGGCGTCCTTGGGCTAGAGGGCGTCTGGTGGACTCGTAAGGCCGAATGGCATGCGGGAGGGGCCGACTGGCGTGTCTTCAAATGGGGGAGTACCCCCCTATTTATAGGGGCTCGAAGGGGTTGAACCGGCGGGGGTGTCCTCCCCGGCGGGGGTCTCCCAGCTCGAGCGTCGAGGCGGGCGCGGGCGCCGAGGCATCGCGGACCGGCGGGGGTGCGCACGCGAACGGCGGGGGTGCGCACGCGAACCGGCGGGGGTGCGCTGGACTGGCGGGGGTGTGCCCGGACTGGCGGGGGGTGCGCCCGGACTGGCGGGGGTGCACACCCCGCCTGGACTGGCGGGGGGTGCGGCCCCCCGCTTGAACGGCGGGGGTGCACCCCCCGCCGAACCGGCGGGGGTGCGGCCCCCGCTGGACCGGCGGGGGGGGCGCCCCTGCCGAACCGGCGGGGGCGTGGCCCCCCCCCCCCCCGCCGAACGGCGGGGGTGCGCCCCCGCCGAACCGGCGGGGGGTGCACACCCCGCCGACCGGCGGGGTGCAGCCCCGCCCGGCCCGGCGGGGGTGCGCCCCCTGCCGAACCGGCGGGGGGCCCGCGCCCCGCCTAACCGGCGGGGGTGCGGCCCCCGCCCGGCCCGGCGGGGGTGCGCCCCCTGCCGAACCGGCGGGGGTGCCACCGCCTGCCCCCCCCCCCCCCCCCCCCCCCCCCTAAATGGGGTGGGCCTCCACTCCGTTGGCCATTTCCTCCGGTTTCCGCGGGAGAGAGTTCTGTGGGCCTCCCGTGCGTGTTCGTTGGTCGACGGCCGTGCCGTGCACGTGCACACGTGCGCCGCTTGTGCTTCTCCGGCCGTCTCACGTGCGTTTGTCCCCGTTTTCGGAGGGCACGTGCATTTCACTTTTTCGGACCCATCCGAGTCGGACGCGACCTTTAGCGCGAGTCCGGACATTGAGTTTCGGCTGTCCGGGGTGCGCATTTCCGCTATTGACGGGCTTTTTAAGCGTCATCCTCCGGCTCGTTCTGGGTGGACGTCCGAACTCAAACCCATTTATCTCAGGTGTTCGAGTGAGGGAGACCGAGTTTTTCCCAGCCTTTCGTGGATTCTGGACGAGTTGCCACCCTGGACTTGTTTAAATCCCGATATTTTTCGGGTTCAACAGTACCCTAGGTCAATAAAGTCTGAGGACACAAGTATAACTAAGCCTTTGATGCTACTAGGCAACAATAAAGGATAAAATATCCAAGAAATAAAAGAGATAAATACATATACGCCTGAAAACTACTGTATTCTCATATGTACCCCTAATATCTTGACCTCATCTGGTATAACCCATATTTGATAAACATGTATCGGTCATATCCCTTGGATTAAGTGGCTGCTAGAATCTGAGGAGTATTCTGCTAAAATGCAGATGAAATTGTTAAATAGTTCTGAAAAATTGAAAATACCCTCACCCAAAAATTGTGTGAGAGAAAGGGAGGTGATGGGGGGCGGGGGAGGGGATTTTAAGTTGAGGGTAAGTTAGTCTTTTTCACCTCTTAACCCAACCATACTTGTGTTCAACTGACACAGCCTAATGTCAGGGGTATTCATGATGTAATACATTCAAATACATGGTGTTTCTGATGAGACGAAGATTTCTATACGGGATATTACCATGTATTTCTGTGGATTATATGTATTTATCTCAAAAGCATTTGTTGAACAAGGAAAATGAAGATGCTCTATATGTTATATAGGCCAAACACTCTATCACCAGTTGTAGTCCTTGCACATTTTTGTGCATCCAGAAAAAAACAAGCAGCAGTGAACAGAATTATTGTGTGAGGTTGGTAATTTGACATAAAAACAGAGTTTACAAAAGGAATGATGCAGTAATCAGTGGAGCTGACAGAGTTTGAAGAACTGATTCTAGAAGAAGGCTAAGTTGATCTGCAACGTTTAAGTAGCATTAGCGAAGGCAGCAAACACAGTTTCAGAGGCTTCAGGTGAAGGTGATCAAGTGCATGCAGCTATGCCTCCTTTGAAGCAAGACTCAGCAAGGGCATTGTCTAAAGTGGTTCAAAGGATCATGGGCTTATATGCTTGAAGAGATGAAAATTATGAAGTGCTTCCACCCCTTACCATATGTAGCATCAATCTGAGCCCAGCACCTATGAAGCTTGATAATGAAATACAGTTTAGAGTACTCTCTGTCGATCTGTATCCAAGATGTGACTTGTGATATATATAAAACAATGAAATGAATTTTGATTTCAGGAATAACATCAACTGGGGCAGAGAGAGTCCCTGGAAGAGCAGGTATCAATGACTGATCCCTTTCCGTTTCAGTTGCCAGGATGTCTTGAATACTGTCTCTGCATAAGACAAGATTAGTGTCAAACTAATAGGGTGTTTGGAAGTAATTTTTTTTAAAAAACTATTTCTATCTAAAAATTAATGATGTCTCCGTTTTCTATTAAAATTTTAAACTTGTAAAAAAATAGTTTTATCTGTTTGGCAAGAAGTGTTTTTTTTTTTAAATTTGTTTGAGGGCCTTGGGGGGTGGGGGAGGAGGGGACGGTGCAGGGGGCGATGGGAGGGAGGGGGGCGGTGGCAGCAGAGAGAGAAGAGAGAAGGGAGGGGGGCGCCGGCGCGGGGAGGAGGGGGCGCCGGTGTGGGGGAGGGAGGGGGGCGGTGGCAGCAGAGAGAGAAGAGAGAAGGGAGGGGGGCGCCGCGATGCAGGGGGGTGTCGGCGAGGGGGGCACCGGCGCGGGGAGGAGGGGGCGCCGGCGTGGGGGAGGGAGGGGGGCGGTGGCAGCAGAGAGAGAAGAGAGAAGGGAGGGGGGCGCCGGCACGGGGAGGAGGGGGTGCTGGCGCGGGGGAGGGAGGGGGCGGTGGCAGCAGAGAGAGAAGAGAGAAGGGAGGGGGGCGCCGCGATGCAGGGGGGTGTCGGCGAGGGGGGGCGCCGGTGCGGGGAGGAGGGGACGCCGGTGCGGGGGGGGGGGGGTGGGGGAGGAGGAGGGAGGCGCAGAGGGCGCTGGCGGGGCGGGGGAGGAGGAGGAGGGAGGTGCAGGGGGGCGCCGACCGGGGGGGGGGGGGAGGAGGGAGGTGCAAGGGGGCGCCGGCCGGGGGGGGGGAGGAGGAGAGGGCACGGGCGGAGAGTTAAAAAAAAAAACTGGTCAAGAGTTGTTTTTTTTAGAGAGTTTAGATAGGTGAAATTTTTCCCTAAAAAAAAATTTGTCTTACCAAATATGTGCTAATGAACATCTTCTCTTTTGTTTATAAATTTTATAGAAAAAGAGATAAAAAACTGCAACCAAACACCCTATAAGCCTGAGATTCAGGCAATTCAGAAGGTTGAATTTATGAAACAGTAGTACAGTGAAAAGAATTTGATTTCTGGGATAACATCAGCTGATGCAGAGAAAGTCCCTGGAATAGTAGTAGAGATCTATGACTAGCCCCTTTCCATTTCGGCTGCCATGATGACTTAATTACTGTCTCTGCATGAGGCAAGTTTATCGAGGTTGAACGAAAGCAGTAAGTAACTCCTTGAAAAATGATATGTTTGCTGGATGCCCTGCTAGAATTGGTATTCTTTGTCTAGAATTCTGCTAAATCATATTGCCCATAAAAATGCCAACTAACTCTAGGAGCAAGTTGATGAACTCCAGAGTTTCCCACCTCCCGGTGAATTCAGCCTGAGACACAGTAACATTTTCTTATCCAGTTCACCCATACAAAAGTACTTTCAAGAGATTTGAGTTTATTGTTATTTGTTTATGTTATTCATCTAATTTTTGCCTTTTAAGTATACACATTTCTGTCATACTAAATTTGCTGTATCTGATGCCACCACCCATGTTCCCATACATTAATCTCGGGTATGCTTGAGATCAAGCCTGGATCATATAATCTGAAGATCTATATAGGTGTCTATTGATTTGCATCCTCCAAGAGACAAATAGATATATACCAGAAAACAAATAGAACATATGGTTTGTTTTATAAACTTAGACATAAAATAAGGCATAGTGTTTGGTCAAAATTAGAACCATAAGACAGAAATATCTAATTCTTAATAATAACCCCATCTTAATGGACTGCATGAATTATTGCCAGTCTGCATATACTTTTAACCACAAACGCTATGTGGCCTCATTCCTCCATTTAACCTTTGTGTTGCATTGAAGAATTTTGCTGCAGGGGTCATCTACTTGGAAGTTATTGAGCATGTAACCTTTTTTATGGCAGAAAAATTGCCTTAGAGGTGAGCATACATCATCCATAGGTCAAGGAATCTCATGTGACCAAGTCTGACATGCGAACGGACATAACATTAACTAGAATGTTTTGCATCATGAAGAAGTATGTGGCATTCATTATCTGTACTTTTTTCAATTATCCCTGTTCCCAAGTTGACCTCAAATCAAAGTCCCAAAATTTGGCAAATGCTAATGAACGTTGGATGACAAGGAGCAAGAAACTGACATTTACACTCTTTCTCTTACAATGTTTTTGAGTCTACCTGAGTTTCTTTTCTTTCTGGTTTGCTTAGTCACATTTTTTTGTTAAACCAAAAATAGAGACATATAATAGAGTGCATTCATATCATAGAGTGCATTCATAGTATAGCTGATGGTTTGCCGGATCAGATCGAATTCGTCCGATTCTGCCGAATCGGATCGAATCAGGAGAAACCCGATTCGCCCGATTCCCATCGAATCGGACTGATTCCCGTCCGATTCCCATGCGAATCGGTCCGATTCGTGGCGGATCAGGAAAAACCCGATTCGCCCCGATTCCCCGATGCGGCGAACCTATAGCATTCATTCTTCATTCTGTTTTGAGTTTTATTAAGTTTCTTTTTTATTCATTCTGGCCGGCTTCTTGATAGAATTTATTCACTCATGTGTCACAACTCAGGTGGGTGTTCCCAGAGAAAGAATCAAGAGGATGGGTGAGGAGGATAACTTTTGGACAAGTGGCCCCACTGGACCTTGTGGCCCATGCTCTGAGATCTATTATGATTTTCATCCAGAGAGGGGGTACTCAGATGCTGTACGTTCTTGGTCTTGAGTTTCTGTGTGGATCCTTCCTTTTTCTTTTCCTTCTTTTCTTCTGAACTGAAAATTACTAAGTTTTTGTGAAAATTCTTGCAGGATTTGGGGGATGATGATAGATTTATAGAGTTCTACAATCTGGTCTTCATGGAATACAATAAGAAGGATGATGGATCTCTTGAGCCCCTAAAAGAAAAGAATATAGATACAGGAATGGGCCTTGAACGCATGGCACAGATTCTTCAGAAGGTAAAAGAGAAATGCCAAAGCTGCGCCTGTTATGCTTTTACATTTGGTTATCTTTTCCCACATACACATTCTCTTTTCTGTTTAGAAGTGCTTCGGTGTTCAAGGATGGGAATCAGGTTGGCCATATTGTGGTTAATGCTCCCAATTCCAGTAACAACAGATGATTTACGGAAGAATAGAGGAAAAGAAAAGCGAAGGTAGTGGCCAGAGAAAATAAAATTCAAGTACGGCAGAGGGAGGAAATGAAAAGGAAAGCATAAAAGTCAAAAGAGAAAACAGAGTATCTTGTTGTCACTATAGCGTTGTCACTGCTTTCTTTAGATCCCTTCCCTTTTTCTCCTTTGCTTGTGCTTCTAGATTTGGCAATCGCATTTGATGGCAGTCAATAGAAGCTGTGAACATCTATCCATATTGTCTTCATCATCGTTCATTACATAGAAGTAAAAGGTCTAATGTGATTGGTGTCGGACGTGTGGTGCATTATATGCAGAGGTGTGGTGACTCATGCCATACTAGAGTTGCTTATGTTTGCATATATACATATCACATATGGATATGTAATACACACATATGTATATAGATGTGTATAGTATACATATACAACTTCCCTCTTCCTTGTTCTTGTTCACATAACCAAGGAAGCCGAGGGATCGGCCAAATTATTATTATTGGAATAAAAACATAAAAATTCAGGAAAAATAAGGGGAAATTAGAAAATTCAGGAAAATATGTATTTGATATTTGCACGTATATTTATGAATATACATATATAATGGTTTGCCCGATCGGAATCAGAAGGCGAATAGGGTTTCCCCTGATTTGCCTAATTCCCCTTGAATCAGTCCGAATCAGACCGATTCACATGGGTATATATATTTATATACAATATATCATATGATATAATATATTACACATATCATATTTGAGAGACACATATATGATTAAATACATATATGTAATATATATCATATAATGTATATTATACATACAAATATGATATATATACCATGGTTTGACGTATCGCCGATTCGAGGCGAATCGGATCCCCCCTGAACTCATGAGATTTTTCACTTTCTAATTGTGAGAAACTAGAAAGTGACAATTCTCATGAGTTTGAATGATGATAGTTAGGTTTGACCAAATCTTAAGAGGTCTCAAACAGACTGAGTACTGTCAGTAGGAGAGCGGTTCCCTTGGAGAAGTCACATGCACATTTGACTTTTTTTACCGGACTTTGGATTTTTAGTGTTCCATATGGTTTATTTGAATTATCAAATTTTAGATAGACCAAATTATGAGAGATTAAAAAGTTAGCATTTCGCTAAAATCATCGAAATCGCGATTTTCTTCTTCGGTGGGAGAGTTGACTTTTTATTGGTAAGAGATATGATTTTTTTGATATTTTTATTGGATTCAAATGGGGGGTACTTCCTTATTTACATGTAATATCTTAAGTAAATGAAACAACAAATTATAACATTTACTTAAATGATATTCAGGTAAATAAGAGGATCCTGACAACCCTGCCTGAAGAGGATCCTGACTCCTCACAACCCTGCCTGACACACATACATAAATATCATATATATATATATATAATAATCATGCGAATCGGACCCGATTCGCCTCGATTCGGGCGAATCAGGGATCGCATCGTGGCGGATCGGGGAATCGGATCGGATCGCATCGGATCCATTCGATTCGCGGCCGGGCGGCGGATCCATGCGGATCACAACTCGGCCCGCCCCTGATCCGCTCCGATTCGGGGGAATCGGGCCGATTCGCCCCGCCATGACAAACCATGATATATACATGACATATAATAATATATATATAAGGGGCGAATCGGCTGATGCGGGCGAATCAGGAATCGAGTTTCCCCTGATTCGCACCGATTCGGCAAACCATTATATATATATATACATTGTATATGTATAATCATTGTTGAACCCGGAAAAATACCGGGACGTAAACAAAGTCCGAGCGGCAAAATTCGCCCGGAAAGCCACAAGGTCCGGGAATAAACCTCCACCTCCCCCACTCGAATACCTGAGATAAACGGGTTCGAGTCCGCATTTTAGTCCGAAGTGATTCAGATTATGCATACAAAATGTGACGTTCAAAGGTTCGTTAAGGGGGAAACTTATACCTCGGGCGGACAAAGTCGATGTCCAGAGGTGTGTCCAAGACCGCGCACAGCGTGCACGTGTTCAAGCAGGTCAAATGCCCTTGGTCTCCGAAAACGGGGACAAACGCACGTGAAACGGCCGAGAATGCACGTCAAATGCACACAAGCGCACGTGCAAGCACGCACGCTGTACGGCCAAGGAACAGACAAAATCCCCAGAGCCTCATATTGGAACGCGGATTTTATTTTCTTCCTTTCGATTTTATTTTTCTTCATTTCTTTTCTGAAATGATGAATTTTGGGCGTGCCAGACTGTTTACGGGAAACAGACAAAGATTTATTTTGCGAGGGGTATTGGGTGCGAACCCTGATACCCTCAAATTTCATTTCATTTATTTTCCGCGTGCGCTCGCGTTCAGGGCGATTGGAGTGGTCGTGTACTGGACCGTTCCCCATCGACCGAAGTCAATGTTTCGTTTACATCGAGTATAACACTCGAATACCTTCGAATGCGTAATGTTTGTTAAAAGACCGTATGCCGAAATTTAAAGAAAAAGACAGATGACAAGTAAATTTCCACAATTTTATTCAAGCTTATGTCATTTATATCCATGACATTTACATTGGTGCTTTTAGTGGGGTTTTGTTCCTCCACTGGGCGATTACAAGTATTTTGTGTACATGAGTGTCGACGACGGGGTGTTTGTGCCTCCGTCGGACGTTTACACGGTATGGGGAATACATCAATGTCCGTGACAGGGTGTTTGTGCCTCCGTCCAGTATCTGCAGGATGTGCGGCTTGTATTTACGTGCACGACGAGGTGTTTGTGCCTCCATCGGACGTTTACAAGCTCGTCGGGTCCTCGATACTCGAGGCGGGGTGTTTGTGCCTCCGCCGAGCATTTACCGACCATTTGTCCTTTTAAGTCTACGACAGGGTGTTTGTGCCTCTGTCGGACAACATTGCCTCGACACCCGTCATTTGGCGACAGCGGAGGACTTAAATACAAACGCCGGGAGTCGTGTGACAACCTGTGGTGTCTTCCCGCGGACGTGGCGCAGTGCAGCCCGAACGCTGAGGACGGAACACCAACGGGCGCCAAGGACTTCTCCTCAGCACGTGCGGCCTATTTAAGCTCGCGCACGGACACACTCTAAGCGCGGGCTCGTGAGCGTGAGGTAAGGGGCTCTGCGATTTCTTTGCACAAGCCGAGTTTTGGGCCAGAAAAAATGGCGTGCGTATGCCACCATCGGACAGCATTGCCTCTACGCATGTCGTTTTATGACACCGAAGGACTTAAATATGGGCCTCGACGTGTGTCGTTTTATGACACCGGAGGACTTAAATATGGGCCTCGACGTGTGTCATTTTATGACACCGGAGGACTTAAATAAAGACGCCGGGGTCATATGACAACCTGTGGTGTCTTCTCACGGACGAGCGCAGGAGGGCCCGATCGTGGAGGACAAAACACCGACAGACGCCAAGGACTTTCTCCCCAGTACGTGCGGCCTATTTAAGCTCGCGCACGTAAGGTACTCGGTGAGACCTGGCATGCGATTTGTTCGCTGCGGTGCCCGGCCTCTTTCTTGGCGCTTACCAGGTGTCATCTTGCAATGGGGGATGGCCCCCTATTTATAGGTTTTGTGGGGGGCACACCGACGGGGGTACCCTCCCCGGCGGAGGTCTTCGGCGGCACGGGCGTCGAGGCCGATGGCGAACTGGGGGGCAAACGCGAGAGGGCTGACTGGCGGAGGGGGCCGCCAGTCAGGGGGCCTGACCGGCCCCTCCTGAGCCGGTTAGGGGCCTAACCGGCGGCCCTCTCTGGCTGGCGGAAGGGGGCCGCCGTCAGGGCCCTGACGGCGCCCCTCTTGGCTGGCGGAGGGGATCCGCCGGTCAGGGGGCCTGACCGGCGCCCCTCCTGCTGGCGGAGGGGGGTCCGCCGGTCAGGGGGCCTGACCGGCGCCCCTCCAACTGGCGGAGGGGGCCAACCGGCGCCCCTCCCTGCCTGGCGGGGGGGGGGGGGGCAGACCGGCGTCCCTCCCTATCTGGAGGAGGCACAGACCGGCGCCCCTCTTCGTCCTTGGTCATTTCCAAGAGGATTTCTGGGAGTTTTGCTGGTTTGTCATGGCATGTGCGGCACACGTGCACACACATGCCCGCATGTATTTGACGTGCATTCGACGTGCGTTCTTGCCCGTTTCACGTGCGTTTGACCCCATTTTTGGAGGGCGTGTGCATTTCACCTTTTCGGACCCATCCGAGTCATACGCGATCTTTGGCGCATGTCCGGACATCAATTTTCGGCTATCCGGTGCGTGTATCTCTACCGTTGACAGGCCTTTTTAAGCGTCATCCTCCGGATCGTTCTTGGTGGACATCCGAACTCAAACCCATTTATCTCAGGTGTTCGAGTGGGGAGGCCGTGGTTCTTTCCCGGACTTTTTCATGGCTTTCCGGGCAAATTTGTTGCCCGAGGGTTGTTTAAATCCCGATATTTTTCGGGTTCAACAAATGCCCCCCACGGGATATCTGTCAGAGACGAAGACGAAGGCGGGTGTCCCGTGGCGATTATCAAACTCTACCCATGGTCTTAATGACTCGGCGAGGAGTTGGGTTGAAAACCATAGCGATGCGCTTCAATATTTGTGTAGCGTCGCCAGCAACCTAGGACAACAATCTGTTGTTGCCGGTTGAGCCGGCGATCAAACTTGCTATGCTTCTCGCGCTGAGCCATCAGCTCTCCTCGCTCGCATATTTTTTCAGATTTGTTTCCAACTCAAGAGTTCCCATGAGAGGACCCAGGAGAGCGCACATCACTTCAGGGAAGTAACATGGACCCACTCCACCAAGTTAACTCTAGGGGTGAGTTTCATCGAAGAGCAGCTCCTTGACTTTGCTTAGAGCTGACCTTGGCTGTCTTCATCCGAGTCTTGCCTTTTCCCGCCCTCTACTCGGTTTCTTGGACCGGTAAGTTCGAGCGATGTCTTTTTTGGACGTTGCATTTCTGGCATTCCTCCAGATCTGATGCAACATTTCGGGTGCTGGGGCTGGCCTTCTCGGGGCTTTGTCCAGCAACCTGGCTTTGATTCTTAGTCGAGAAGGTTGCCTTTTCTGGCTTTGCTCCTCGACCCTGATTGATATTTCTTCTTTCTGAGATTTGCCTTTGTTGGCTTTTCCCAGGCTTGCTCTCGGCATCTTCTGCTGCTTGAATTTTGCCATTTGTGGCATTCCTCAAGATCTGATGCAACATTTCGGGTGCTGGGGCTGGCCTTCTCGGGGCTTTGTCCAACAACCTGACTTTGATCTTTAGTCGAGAAGGCTTGCCTCTTCTGGCTTTGCTCCTCGACCTTGATTTGATTTTTTCCCTTTCTGAGATTTGCCTTGTTGGCTTTCTCAGACTTCCGCTTGGCATCGCTCCTTGAATCTTGCATTTGTGGCATTTTTCAAGATTTGGTGCAAGATTTTGGGTGCCGGGGTCGGCCTTCTCGGGGCTTTGTCCAGCAACCCAACTTCGATTTGATGATGATTTTTTTTTTTGTTCATCTTTTTTTTTTTCATATTACCATCCCAAGCGCCCTTTCGGGTTTTCACCGGGGATGGCCCCCTCTAGCTTTTTCCGGTGCGCCCTTTCGGATTTTCACACCGAGGGGTTGCCCATTTTTGCCTGAGGCGCCCTTTCGGGTTTTCACCTCAGCTGGGTCTGAGGCCTTTTTGCCCTCGAACATCCCTTTTTGGAGGATGATCAAGTCCGCCGGGACATCTCTATTTTTTTAGTCCCTTTTTCTTTTCTTTTCTTCTCTTTTTTTTTTGTTTTAGGACCCGAGGCCGGACCCTGGGGCAATTGATTATGGGATTTGCCATTTGGATTTAGCCTACCGTTGCGGTTTTCTGGCTAAAGAAATTTCGGTTAGCCTACCACTCCGGTTTGCTGGCTAAGGATTTTGGCTTGACCGACCACAGAGGTTTATTGGTCAAACAGGGGGTAGCCTACCTTCTTGGGGTTTTATAGCTAAGGGTTTAGGGTTTGACCGACCACGGAGGTTTGCTGGTCAAAGGGATAGCCTACCTTCTTGGGGTTTGCTGGCTAAGGATTTAGGTTTGACCGACATGGAGTGTTTGTTGGTCAAAGAGATAGCCTAC
>JACBKR010003888.1:0-26918 GCA_014218235.1 Colocasia esculenta
TAGTTACTTACTTTTGTGGCTGCGTGTTGTTCACGCGAGACCAGTTGGGTTCACGTGTGGTGTGGACGTGTTACTTGAGGTTACGTGTGGTTTCACGTGGTTTGTATGTGATGTGCACGTGGTTTTGTGTACGGGCAAGTAGTACGACGCCTACCGTGGTTACCTCTCCAGTTGGGGTGCCCCAGGTTCTTTGTGAGCCAGGCTGTTAGATCGGGCTTTGTGTCCCGGTACTTGTGTTGTACCGTCGAGGTCTGTGTCGTCTGACCTGGACACCCTCACTCTTGTGTTTGAGTAGCACGTCCGGCTGAGGGGAAAGACGACAGTGGGACAGTGACACTTGGTTTGCTTAGTCACCTTGTAGCGCGCTGTAGTTGGGGGTACGGACACCAGTAGACGTACGGACCCCAGCTAGTCCTTTTCCAGTGCCTCACTCTAGAGAGTTCCGGGTTAGGATCTCTAGAGGTGTAGGCATGGGCCTGTGACCGTATGGTCCGCAGGTGTGGTGTTGGTTGGTCTCCACAGTGCTTGACCTTTTCACGTGGGCGGCAGCTGGACCCTTCGTGTGGCTGCGAGACTGAGAGGTAGACCGTGTTAGCTTGTCCGAGTCAGTTTCTGGTGTCCGCGAACCAGTTAACGGGCTCGTGTTTGGCTGTCTCTACGTTAGCTTGTACACCTGTACTGGTTTGCCGTTTAATTATTAAAGTTGTTTCTCATAGTCGGTAGACGGTGAGTACTTTTACAGCTTTAATATCTGTTTAGCTGTTCTATAAATTGTTGGTACTGTTTATGCTTTCGTACTTGTGGTTTGTTTGCTCGGTGTTAGGGGAGTTCCCTACTGAGCTAGTGACTAGGCGAGGCTCACCCCTACCCCACAGGTGAGAGCGCGGAGGACGTTCCGGACCGACGTCCAGTTCAGAGCCGCGTCGTAGCGGTGCAGGGTCGGTACCTTCAGCGGTAGTAGCAGCTCCAGCAGTGTAGTGTAGTTAGTTGTTTATTTTCTTCAGTTGTACCTGGGGGTATGCCCCAGGCTCTTGTACTTCTTTTCAGTTTTGTGGAAATTGGCTATGTAACTTGTGAATTATATATAAAATGTGGTGTGTTTCCTTTGTGTTTACACGGACTGTGGTTTGGTATCCCTTGCGAGGCTTCGGCCCGTTGCGGAGGCGGACTCGGATCAAGTACGTTATCGGTTTAATGGGATTGGCCGAGGCATTCCGCCACAGGTCATCTTTAACCTGAATCGTGACGGGCCGACCTGTAGCCTTATAGTCTGAATCACGGTCTGGTTCTGTCGCCTTTAGGTGACAGAACCAAGGCCCAAACCTGTTCCGAAAATCACACCAACTCACATACATGGTTTTAGCAGGGAAATAAGCATATAAATGAAACCCTAGCATGCTCTCTATCATGATCTCATGATTCTTGAGTCAAAACTTATAAATCCTATAATCCACATGTCTCATACAAGCTGAAACGAAGGAAAGTCCCTCTACTTGTAAGTGAAACGCAAATCCGACGATATCCCAGCATCCTCGCGCTCCGAAGCACCTCCTCGACGCCGGAATCACACCGAACAGACACAACCAATGGCCAGAAATCACCCAAAAATCCCCTTCAGAACCGCAACAGAACTCCTCCCAGTGAACAGTGCAACTGCATTGTTCGGCCAAGGGCAAGAGCCCAAAACACACTGGGTTTAAATCGCGTCGTATCTTCCCGCCGCGTTTAGAAAACATCCGACATCGGCGACACGTTAAAACCCGACGTCCCTGCATGCGCCACGCGGCGCGCATGTAGCGGCACTCACGTAACGGTGGTGCCAAATTGCGTCGGTGAAGGTGGTCGCGTTCATCTAAGAGACTCTTCGTCTGTGTTAGACGCGTTCTTAGTGAACCCGACAGAGGCCTGTTTGGGCTAGAATGCCCAACCTTCTAGCCTCCCACCTGTTACAACAAACATGTAAAAACACATGTAGACCCACATGGTCTACCAATGGGCCATACATTGACCCCCAAACCCGATAAACTATGATCCGAACGTACCTATTATTACATTACTATCACTTAAAAAAAATTGCGTCCTCGAAATTAAAGAGATAAGCGTAAACACAGTTCAACATATATACAACTATCACCTAAAAAAAAGAAATTAATGCTTACTCAAACAAGTATGGAACGTCTTGTACATCTCATCGGCTAACTCCCAAGTATCTTCACCACCCTGCTTGTTTCCCATGTGATCTTTACTAACTCAATATCTTTATTTCTACTTTTGTGTTCGGCGGCCTGTAATCATCACGGGATACTCTAGCATGGACATATCCGGCTTCAAGTATCTCTTTGATAGCTGACTACCTGGGAGGGATCTCGGATGTATTTCTTAGCATTGAGACATGAAATATGTCATGTGCATCCGTGAAGTCCGCTGGAAGCTCCAACCTGTATGCCGTCTTTCCAATTCTTTCCATAATCTTGAACGGACCCACATACTTGGGACTCAATTTTCCCTTCTTACTGAACCTCATTACACCCTTGGTTGGAGCAACTCTCAAGAACACATAATCACCAACTCGAACTAAGGGGCCTGCGCCGTGTATCCGCATAACTCTTTTGCCTGCTCTGCGCCGTTTGAAGCTTTTCCTTGATAAACTTAACCATTTCTACACATTGATGCATTCTGGTCCTATCACCTGCCTCTCACCCACTTCATGCCAATTCAGCGGTGTTCTGCAAGGTCTTCCATAAGTGTTTCATATGGTGCCATATTGATACTTGCATGATAGTTGTTGTTGTAGGAAAATTCAACCGTACCTAAGTGTTGCTCCCATTCGCCTCCCCAAACTAAACAGCAAGCTCACAACATATCTTCAATGGTTGGATCGTCCTCTCCATCTGTCCATCTATTTGGAGATGGTATGCCGAACTGTACCTCAACTAGGTGCCAACAAACCTTTGCAAACTCCTCCAAAAACCTGAGGGAAACCTGAGATCTCTGTCAGAAACAATGGTGACTGGAATGCCATGCAACGGCACAATTTTGTCCACATATAACCATGCCAACATGTCCACTGTCCATGACATACTCACTGCTAATAACCTGCATACCTTTGTCAACCTGTCAACAAAGACCCAAATGCCATTGTGTCCTGACGATGTCCTGGGCAAACCTGCAACAAAATCCATTGCTATATCATCCCACTTCCATTGTGGTATCGGTAAGCTGGCTGCAACAAACCACCTGGCCTTTGATGTTTCGTTTAACCTGCTGGCATATCAAACATCTTGCTATGAACTCTGCTATTTCCTTCTTCATATTCGGCCACCAAAGTATTTCTTCAAATCTTGGTACATCTTCGTGCTTCCTTGGTGAATGGTATACATGGATTGGTGTGCTTCCTCTAACACTTTTGCTTCACCCCGGCTTCACTTGGAACATATTATCTGTGCCTGAACCGGACCACCAATCATCATCTAAGTGACATCTTCTTTTTTTACAATCTTAGCCAAGTTCTCATCTGTTTTTCTGGGCTTCTACTACCTGCCAATACAAAAAAGGTTCCACCATGCTGCTGGCTAACACTGCTCGTCGTTGGCTACTTGGAACAAGTAGGGAGTTTTCTGCCAATCTTCATACAACTTCCATTCTCTTATCATCATGTGACTCATCACTGCCTTTCTGCTAATGCATCCGCCACCACATTAGCTCTACCCGGTTGATATGTTAAGCTGAAATCATAGTCTTTCAAGTATTCCATCCATCTACGCTGCCTCAAATTCAAATCTTCTGCGAGAAGATGTACTTCAAGCTCTTGTGATACTGAAAATCTCAAACCTTCACCATACAAATAATGCCGCCATATTTGTTAATGCAACACAACGCTGCCAATTCCAAGTCATGTGTGTGGTAATTCTCTTCATGCCGCTTCAATTGCCTGATGCATAAGCCACAACCTTTCCACGCTGCATTAGCACTGCCCCAAGTCCTCTCTGTAGACACGCCAATTTTACCAAATTGGACAAAATCTCGAGTTGCATTGTAACGCCTCAATGTGATTGTCTTAATTACCTTTTAAAGTGATTTCCCCGAATTTCCTATTGTACTTTGAGACTTTCAGAAATTTTCTGTCTTTTAAAGCTTTTTAGGACCTTTTAGATAAGTCTACAAAAGAGTCTAGAAAAAACAAAAAAGAATCAGCACACTATTTGAAATCGTGACAACCGGCGGCCGCATATTAAATGCCATAAGCGCGATGCCCTGAGGCAACGCAATTCAGCTACCGCCTTACAGGACGCAATGCTTAACCGACGTTAAAGGGCGTCCATGACGGCCGCCGCGGTTAAAAAGTCAACAATTTCATGCTGTGCCAGAGCGCACACATTCTGACACCTGTGGCAGGCTCTGAAACGCGTCGTGGTTGTACGACGCGATTCTTAACCGCCCTGCGCGCACCATGCCCCTGCCAGGCGTTAGAACGTTGTCAGTACGGTGTCAGACTCTGAATCGCGCCAGGACAGTATGCCGCGATTAAGAACCGCCAGTTACAGTGTACAAATGTTCAGGCGGTTGTAATTGCGACCAGTATGATGTACGCGTTTTATGGACGCAAATGAGGTCATGGTTGTCAAATCAATTTGACCTTCCAAAATGCGACGACTATGGTCGATGCGATTCTTGAGATCGCTGCGCACCGTATCATCATATTTGACAAGTTGATGGGACATCTGGCCGACCTTATGAATCACGACGTTTCCTGTGGCCGTAATTTTACTTGAAAAACGTCAACTGGTTTGGACGCGATTTAAAACAGTGAGTCTATAAACAAGCTCCCTCCACAGCAGTGAGGAGAGTGAGACCTTACCCCCAGAGCGGCGAAGCCCTGCCCGTCCAACGCGTCGCCCACCTGCCGTTCCGTTCACGTCCACCGGAGGTTCCAGTGGGACGATCTTGCTGCCCAGAAGCTGCCGTTTCGGAGCCGGAGGACGATCCATGCCGTCCTCTCCACGACGGGCGCCGCATCCCCCACGCTATTCCGGGCTCTCACAGCCTTTCCCTCCCCCTGTCCGGGTCACCAGACAACACACACGCACACACGTGCATGTTTCCCTCCCTGTCTAGTAGGGGTTTTTCATTTTCGTAGTTAAAAGGTACCTCGGGCTAAATCTCCTTCGCCGGCCGGCCGGTGGAAGGAGGAGGAAGGACCCACCGCACACACATCCCGCTACTTTCCACGGGCCCAAAAAGGTACACATCCCCTTTTAGACCCGTCCCTACTTTTGGTACTTTTTAGTAAAAGTACCTGGCGATCGCGGCTTTCCTTTACTTTATGTCCATTTCTATTCCCCGTGTGGACGCCGTTCATTCTCTCGCTATCCACCCTTTCCACGACACACCAAGAAAAGGGGGAGAGGAGGGACATTCGGGAAAATAACCGCATCTACAACATGGCGATCGCGATGGGACCTCTCTTCTTTTAGCCCGGTACCGCTTTGTTTAGCCCCGTGTGGCACTGTTTTCTAGTTAGTTAGTCATTCATACTTGTTTGTTTAAGCTTCTTTTAGTCCTTTCCATTAGCATGCTAAAAATAGTTTAATAGGGTTTAAATAAAAAATATATTTCTATAGTCTTACCATTTGCTATTGAGAGTTTTGGTGTTTGGAACCCCCATCCCCTCAATCTAACCCTAATTGCATGCTAATCCACCCCCCTGGGGTGAGGTTTCGTGGGAGAGTTTCTGAGTTGAATCGCGACGACTCCAGACGCCGCGATTTAGCCCAGTTGTTCATACTTAGAAAATTTCGTGGGGAGGGTTTTCTGTGTTGATACGCGTCGGGAACAGACGACGCGTTTCTGCCTGCTTAGTATTTTTCGCAGCTTTTTAGAAATATATTGTTCTGTGCTGTTGCGCGTCAAACCCAGACGATGCATTTTATGAATCTTTGTTGTGCGGCGGCCTGTCTGGACGCGTTTTCTGACAGAGTCCTCAGGGAGTCGCCTCGGCTCTTACAGTTGTCATATGCTGTAAGATCCGCGGCCGACTGAAAGGACGCGATTTAAATTAGCGCCCTCTACGGTGGACGCGATTTAAATCCTTTCCAGCACCTCCAGCTGCTTGCCTTGTGTTGTTTTCACCTTTTTTAATAGCCGGGGGACTTCCTTCCCTCATTTCCTAGGATCCAAACACACCTCTCGGTGGGAACCATCTCTCCATTGGGCATTCCGTCCCTTTGGACTAGAAAATTCCTGCGGGACCTCCGTAAATCTCCGTACCCCGTGGATTCCCTCACGGCGGGACCGAGTTGGTTGTACCAAATACCGGCGACCTGGATAGAGTGCCTATGTGGAGAGATTGCTTTAAAAGTAAACCCCGAAGTTATCATTATACCACTTGTCGAGCTCACTTTTTTTTGAGTGACACACGTTAAGCTAAAATCCACGTTAATCATTTCAAACATAATTAAGTGGACGTAATCGGTGCTAACTGTGTGCTTAAAATCAAGTAATCTTCTCCCTCATTGGTTGAGTAGTTGTCCGGTACTGTTTTCCAAGCCGTCCTGCATGCAACTCCGAGTGCCGTTCTCTTCCATGGCTGATTACGAGGACGTAGGCCAAGACGAGGTGTATGAGGAAATCTATGGGTCTAGCTCTTATCTTCCTGCCAATCGTCCGATCCGCATGTGAACGTGTGGACGCGCAACCCTAGATCCCCCAGATTCCCCATAGCAAGACAATCCTTCTGCCTCTGTAATCTTTCTCAGCTTATGGGCATCCTCCAGAACCTTCAGCTTCTCAGGTACCAGATGCCCAGGCTGCCCTAAAAGGAAAATCTGTTGTCAACCCCGATCCCTCCGGTTACCTGAACCAGGGACCCCGGATTGAGTCCGTCCGCGATCCGGTGGGCAAATTTCGCCAGCCCCTTCACGGGCCCATTCTGTTATCCATTCCCGGTATCATAGTCCAGAAGAAAGATACCGGCACCCGCTGACATGGCACACCTGCTTATCACCACGGTTTCGACCCAGGGTCCCGCATATGGCAGCATTCCTCACCAATACCCTTCCCGGCAGACGCCCGTTGTGCTGTCCCTTCCGCTGCTCCCCAACAATCTGCAAATCACTTACCCATGCCCTTCTGGCTAAGGTAAACAAACTGGAGCGCGATTTGAAGAGGGCTTATGCCCTCTAAGATTCCTTTGAACTGGCATTACCTTCCATGCCAGTCTTTCATTTACCTCCGTCAAAAATGCCGGTCTATCGCCGCTACAATGGCACCAGCAGCCCTTTCGTACATATCAAGGAATTCATGTACGAATCTTCTTTCTGGCAGGATGACAATCGTGTCCTTGCCTTCCTTTCGTCGGTCCCTGGACGGGCCTGCCCTCGATTGGTTCTATTCCTTGGACCCAGCGGATGCAGAGAACTTCGAGGCAGTCCAGAGGAAGTTTCTGAGGAGGTACAGAGACCGAGTGGGCCATGTGCTATCTATTACTGATCTGGTGGCCGAAAAGATGAAGTCTGATGAAGAGTTCGTCTCCTTTGCTGATAGTGGAGGCTCATGGCCGAGAACTGAGAGATCCGTTGTCTGAATCTGAGCAGGTGAAGATGATCACCACCCAACGCTACCCCCAGGTTTAGGCATATCTGGCTATGAATAAGCTGACAAATGGAGGGCTATATGAGAGAGCCAGATACATTCAAACACAACTGAAAGACTCTCCCATAGTGGCTCTATTTGAACCCAAGGCCCGGGTTGGTAAGAAGCCATGGGTACCTCCGCCAGTGATCCCACCATGGGGGGTTATTCACAATGACAAGTAGTGCCATGGGCAATCCAACCCCTCCCACTTACCGTGCACCAAAAACCCCAGGCTCAACAACCCCAATTCCCAGCCTTTAGGCCAAACACCAGTCTAATTTCAGGGCCCAGCAGCCGCCTCCTCAGCAGCCCTACTACGACCAGCATTTCCAGCGGCCGCAATTCCAGCAGCCCCAGTCCAACAGCCACCACAGCAGCCACAATACCGACCTGCACCCCCAACCCCAACAACAACAACCCCCTCATCCACACCAGCAACTTAACCAGGTTCCTCCTCCAGGCAATTATGGGCCACCTCTACCCAGATTCCCAATGGCCCCTAGAACAACCCCCTACCCCGCTGCGCCAAAACCCTACGACATTTTTAATGCCCTCATGGCAGCCGGAGCACTGACATTGCCGAAGGGAGAAACTCCAATGGCCTCCTCACCTCGATACCTCCCGTATTGTGAATTCCACCGGGGCCCGGGCCATACGTTGGACCGATGCTTCCACTTCAAAGATTATATTCATAATCTAAATGAAGGTGGAGGCATTGACTGGGTGAAATGAGAAGTTTGTCACTGAGATGAAGGCGAGAAGGCTCCTTAGCAGCAGCAACTTCAGCTTCCACAGCAGCCGCGGCAACCACCGCAGTAACAGCAGCTGACTTGGGTATCGTACAGAATCCGTTGCCAGAGCACCCGGCCCCAATGGTCAGGGTGAATGCTTCACGAACAGCCGCCGTCTATGGAAGCACCCGCCACTTCCACAACTACCCCTGCCACCCAGGCACCCTTTATTTTTACCACCCTTCTGATGACCAAACTTTCCCCATATAATTAATTCACTTATTTATATATTAATTTTGATGATTAACAAAACAATACTAATGAATTACTGAGCCTTGAGACAGGAATAAAAGTAAAAGGAAGTTCAAGACAATCAGGTAAAACTCTCACTTATATTTTTCCAAGTCATTGCATCGACTTCTTCATACATCAGAACGACTTGCTAAGACATCGGTTTTTTGTAAGTTATAAAGTCTTGCCAAGTCTTCGTAACGATTTGCTCGTCGCAACGATTTCTTAAGTTGTCATAACGATTTCTTAAGACCTGTAACGATTTGCTCGTCGCAACGTTTCTTAAGTTGTCATAACGATTTCTTAAGACCTCGTACGATTTGCTCGTCACAACGATTTTCTTAAGTTGTCATAACGATTTCTTAAGACCTCGTAACGATTTGCTCGTCGCAACGATTCTTAAGTGACATAACGATTTCTTAAGACCTCGTACGATTTGCTCGTCGTAACGATTTCTGTAGATATCATAACGATTTCTATATTGTTCATAACGATTGCTCGTCGTAACGATTTCTGTAGAATTCACAACGATTTCTATGTTCATAACGATTTGCTCGTCGTAACGATTTCTGTAGAATTCATAATGATTTCTATATTGTTCATAACAATTTGCTTACAGTAACGATTTGGTAAGTAATCACATCGATTTCTTTGATGTCTACAACGATTTGTCTTGCACAACGATTTCATAAGTGCTTATAACGATTTCATTATTATGATCTAACGATGCTCTGTCATAACGATTTGCCTATCAACTTATAACGATTTCATAAGTCATAAAGGCATCGGCTTTGTTCATATCATTTCATTGTTATATCAATATAATACTCTTTAATATATGTTGAATAGTCAAAGTCGTATCTCGTCTGTTTGACTGCTATGCATTCAATGCACTCTGAACGTATCTCTCATGCATGCAGACGATATCTTCCACTATTGTGTTATTCTGTCTACATCTTTATTTTGACAGAAATGAGCTTTGCTAAAACTAGCATTATCTTTTCCTACTGTGACTGACAATCAACGACAGTTCTAGCTGTCTCCTATTTATTATTGATATGCTTGCAGATACCTGACAAGATTTATCTGTACAACGTTGGACACAAAAGATACAAGATATCAAAATATTTCTTTGGCGTGTACTAAAGGATAAAAGACTGAAGATCAGAAGCTTCCTTGCAGACCAGTCTAACGTACATCAGAATGAGAGACAACGGTTCTTTAACGTTCAAATTTCAAGTAGAAGCTTAAATACAAGACTACAAGACTGAGAAGAAGCACTTTTTTGAAGAGTACAACATTCTGTGATAGAGAATAGCCAATCCTTCAAGTCTTCTGTAGTTCAAACAAGAGCGAAGCACTCCATTCCAATAGATCTTAGCTCTTTAGCTCTCTGTGTTGAAAAAGAAATTCCTGTGAGAGCCAGTGAAGTCTTTGAGAGAAACCAGTGTCAAAATCCTTTCTCTCTCGAGGCTTGTTTGCTTCAGATTGTAGCTGTTTGAGCTAGTTCCTGAAGCTTGTTCTTGTGCTTACTTTTATTAGTTTTATTCCCTTCTGTGTGAAGGAAGACCTGGTGCTATCCAGGGTGGTTGTATTCCCTTCAGGTTGAAGGAAGACCAGTTGAGGCTGGGTGTAAGGATCCGTGAGGGGGATAGTACCCTTGATAGTGATATCCTGTGGTATTGCTCAGGGACTGGACGTAGGTCTCCTGTGGAAAGGAGTTCCGAACCAGGATAAAATCCTTGTGTCTTGTGGCTGTGTTTTGTGTGCTTGCTGTTTCATTCCTCTAACTCTAACCTTCGTTTAAGTGTGTTGTAATCTTTTTAGTGAACAGGTTTTAATCTAAGATCAAATTTTAATAACCCATTCACCCCCCCTCTGGGCTAGCTAGCTGGGCAACAAGTGGTATCAGTGCGAGTCTCTTCGACAAAGAAGAAGATCCACGATCTGAAGAGTAAAGATCCATGGCAGCCCAAGGTAATTTCGAAGGTCAGTCAGTCAACAGACCTCCTTTGTTTGATGGAGAAGATTATATCTATTGGAAGACAAGAATGGAGTACTTTCTACAAGGCCACGATTACATGATATGGTCCATTGTAGAAGAAGGCGATCTTCTAGTCACCATGCAAAGGCTCAGTGGACAGATGAAGACAGAAGAAAAATCTCCTTAAACTACAAAGCCAAGAGCATCCTGTGCTGTGCCCTCAGCAAGAAAGAATTCAACAGAGTTTCAGCCTGCAAATCCGCAATGGAAATGTGGGAAAAGCTCAGGATTACCTATGAAGGGACATATAAGGTAAAGGAGACAAGAATCGACATTCTTGTGACCCAATATGAAAGATTCCAGATGCAGTCAGGTGAATCCATAACCCAAATGTTTAGTAGATTTACAGATATCACAAATGGGTTAGCTGGATTAGGAAAAATCTATGTTGTACCAGATATGGTCAGGAAGATCCTCAGATCTCTGCCATCCTCATGGATTCCAAAGGTAACAGCCATTGAGGAAGCCAATGATCTAAAACTAATGTCATTGGAGAAGTTAATAGGATCCCTCATGGCTCATGAGATAAATATGGAGAGATTAGGAGAATCCTCCAGCAGAAAGAAGCAATTAAACGCTCTCAAGGCCCATGAAGAATATCAGAAGAATCACTGGACAACAGTGACAGCAGTAAGGACAGTGATGATGAAGAAGCAATGCTGTCTCGAAGACTTCAAAGAATTCTAGCAAAGAAGAAGAAGTTCCAGTATGGGAGAATTTTTTAAGAAAAATAAAGATTTCAAAAACCAGAAGTAAAGGATTCGAAGAAAGGAGAAGTGATATGCTATGAATGCAAGAAGCCTGGACACATCAAGGCAGATTGTCCAATGCTTAAGAAGAATGATCACAAGAAGAAGGATAATTTCAGAAATTTAAGAAGTATAAAAAGAAAGCAATGGCAGCTGCTTGGGAGAACAACAGTGACTCAGACAGTGAGTCAAGCTCAAGCAGTGATGGAGAAGAAGCCAACCTGGCTCTCATGGCCAACACCGAAGACAAGGTAACTTCTGACTCTTCCTTTGATTCCTGTAATGATTCAGATTCTGATAATCTAGAAAGTGCATTTAATGAACTTTATGATAAATATAAAGAAGTATGTAAATGATTAAAAGTCAGTAAGAAAAATATCATTTGTCTAGAGAACACTAATTCTGATCTAAAAACAGAAAATGAAGAATTAGAAAAACAAATAACTGACTTAAAAGAAGAAATAAATTGTCATGTGAAGACCTAAAAGCTAATAATGAACAAATAACAAAATTGGAAAAACAGGAAAGCACAGATGAATTAAGGAAAGAAATAAAAACTTAAATGAAGAAAATAATGAACTATCAAGCACACTAGAAAAATTTACCAATGGTAAAAACTCTCTAATATAAAAGATACTAGAAGATCAGGTAAGAAGAAAAATGGGTTAGGATACACCCCCAGATAATGAAGAAACCATTGTCTACCCTAAAACATATCCAACACCAAAATTGTACCTGAACAAGATATAGCATATAAAGCTGATTTCAAGTATATAGAAAAGGTAACAAAATTATCCTGCTACGATCACTGCAACAAATTAGGACATATCGTAACAACATGCCCAATAAGACATAAAAAATGGATAATAAAAGATAAAATTAATGATAATAACCAATCAGGACCCAAAGAACTTGGGTACCTAAAACTTAATGTTTAAATTTCAGGGAAATTCAAGAGCATCCAAATGGTATTTAGATAGTGGATGCTCAAGACACATGTCAGGTAACCAGAAGCTCTTCGTCAATCTCCAAGCTGAAGAGGAACAGTTACTTATGGAGACAATGGAAAAGGCACAGTGATAGGAAGTAGATCCGTGAACAACAAAGGAAAATCAGTTATTGAAGATGTGTTGCTGGTCAAAGGATTAAAGCACAATCTCATTAGCATCAGCCAGTTGTGTGACAAAGGCCATCAGATTCAGTTCCAAGAATCAAAATGCAGCATATTAAGGATGGAGCAGTAATCTTTGAAGCATGTAGAGAAAGAAATTTGTATGTACTCTATCTTGAGGAACAAGGATCAAGATGTCTGTTTGGCAGCCAGCAAAGATCAATCAACTGAGCTGTGGCACAGAAGACTGGGCCACTGCAGTTTGGATGGATTAAACAAGCTTAGAAAGAGAAATCTAGTGGAAGGTCTGCCAAAGGTCAACACAAAAATGTATAGTATCTGCAGACCTTGTGCAAGAGGAAAGCACACCAAGAACTCTTCAAGTCAAAGACAGTAGTGACCACCTCAAAGCCGTTAGAACTACTTCACATTGATTATTTGGGCCAATGAGGACTACCCGTCTTGGAGGAAAGAATTTTGGATTTGTCATAGTTGATGATTACTCAAGATTTACTTGGGTATCCTTTCTAGAGCACAAAGATGACACCTTTGATAATTTTGTCAGCTTCAGCAAGAAAGTTCAGAAAGATCAGAAGTTCACCATTATCTCTATCCGATCAGATCATGGTGGTGATTTCAAAATGAAAATTTGCTAGGTTCTGTGATGACCAAGGAATTGAGCACAACTTCTTAGCACCAAGGACACCTCAACAGAATGGAATTGCTGAGAGGAAAAATAGAATTCTTTTGGATATGGCAAGAACAATGTTATCAGAATATGACTTGCCAAGATATTTTGGGCCGAAGCCATCAACACTGCAAGCTACATCATTAATAGAGTAATGATCAGGCCAATTCTGAAGAAGACTGCTTACGAACTCTACAAGGGAAAGAAACCTAAGATCAGTCACTTCAAAATATTTGGATGTCCTTGTTTCATCCACAACAATGGAAAAAGGGACATTGGTAAGTTAGATGCCAAATCAGATGAAGGCATCTTTATGGGGTACACTTCTAAACCCAAAGGTTATAGAGTTTTCAACAAACGCTCATTATTAATTGAACAATCTGTGCATGTTATTTTTGATGAATCTAACCCTTCCTTGAAAAGGAAGAAATTAGTGACATTGATGATGCAGATGACTTGTCCGAAAAATTAAAGAATACCTCAATTGAGGACAAGGAAGATCCACCTTTGGAAGAACTGCAGCAAACTGAAATTCAACATGAAAATCTTCCAAAAGAATGGAGACATAAGAAAGATCACCCTCTTGAGAACATTATTGGTGATCCATCCGTAGGGATAAGAACAAGAGGTAATGTAATTCCTTGTGATTATTTAGCTTTGTTTCTCAAATAGCCTAAGACAGTCAATGAACTTTAACTGATAATCTTGGATAGCCATGCAATATGAACTAAATCAGTTCAAGAGAAACCAAGTATGGTCACTTGTTCCTAGACCATCCAATCATTCAGTTATTGGCACCAAGTGGGTGTTCAGAAATAAACTGGATGAGTCTGGAGTAATCTTAAGAAACAAGGCCAGACTGGTAGCTCAAGGCTATTCCCAAGAGGAATGCATAGATTTCGATGAAACCTATGCACCTGTGGCTAGACTTGAGGCTATTAGAATTTTACTTGCTTATGCATCTGCATTAGATTTAAAATTGTTTCAAATGGATGTCAAATCTGCCTTTTTAAATGATTTTATCAAGGAGGAAGTGTATGTTGAACAACCTCAGGTTTTGATGACACCGAATTTCCAAATCATGTATTTAAACTCCATAAGGCCTTATATGGTTTAAAGCAAGCTCCTAGAGCCTGGTATGAAAGGCTCAGTACTTTCTTATTAGATCATGGTTTCACTAGAGGTCAAGTAGATAGTACATTATTTATAAAATCAAAAGTCAAACATATACTACTTGTGCAAATATATGTAGATGATATTATTTTTGGATCTACTGATGAATCTCTTTGCAAGTACTTGAAAAGCTTATGCAGGGAGAATTTGAAATGAGTATGATGGGGAGCTAAACTACTTCCTTGGATTGCAAATCAAGCAAGGGAGGAAGGCACCCACATCTGTCAAGCCAAGTACACCAAAGAGTTGTTAAAGAAATTTGGATTTGAAGGTGCGAAGCCATTGTCAACGCCAATGAGCACATCAACCAGAATGGACATTGATCAAAATGGTAAAAAGGTAGATCAAAAGAACTATAGAGGTATGATAGGGTCATTGCTTTACTTAACAGCAAGTAGACCAGACATTTTATTTAGTGTATGCATGTGTGCTAGATATCAAGCAGACCCTAGAGAGTCTCATTTAATTTCTATGAAAAGAATATTTAGATATTTAGCTAGAACTCATGATTTAGGTCTTTGGTATCCAAAATCTTGTGAAATAAATTTAGTAGGATACTCTGATGCTGACTATGCTGGATGCAAAGTAGATAGAAAAAGCACCAGTGGTTGTTGTCAATTTCTTGCAGGATGTCTGATATCTTGGTCTTCCAAGAAACAAAACTCAGTAGCTCTATCAACAGCTGAAGCTGAATATGTTGCTGCTAGAAGTTGATGTACACAACTCCTATGGATAAGCAACAACTTGAGGATTTCGGCATACATATCAAGTCAATTCCACTACTGTGTGATAATACAAGTGTCATCAACCTCACCAAGAATCCAGTGCAACACTCAAGGACCAAACACATTGAGGTTAGATATCATTTCATTCGAGATCATTAGCTAGTGGTAATTTAGAAATTTCTTTTATAGATACAAATGGTCAACTGGCGATATCTTCACAAAAGCCCTACCTGAAGAGAGATTTATATCTCTTAGAAGGGAATTAGGATGTGCAATTTGTGAAAAGATTTCTGTATTTGAATTGGCATATAAATTTTTCAGATTATAATGAAATTTTCTCTCTCTCTCTGGCATTAAAAAAACTCAGCTTATTTACTTTATTTGACCGCTATTATGTCAAAAGTAGTTTGACCCGTCAAACCCTTTTGTCGCTTTCTGCCGTTACTCTTTTGGCGCCTCCCTTTTCGATAAAGTATTATTAATTAGTCAAATCGTTGTGGGAACGACTCATCTCCCACCTTTACCCATTTCTTCTTCTTTATCTGTTCGCCCAAAGCCAATGCCCTAACGATTCCGCATCGACTCTCCGCAAGATTTGAAGCCTTCTCTTCTTCCCGCGAAGAATCCCTTGAGGGCTTCCATCCCTTCCATCATCTCCTTTCTCCAGAACCTTTTCTCCACTCTACTCATGGCCGCTCCAGTGATCTCCGGAAGTGTAGGGGGCTACAGTGCTTAGTATTTGCCTTGAGAACAGGAAAGGTTTACATTCGTCAAGACGAAGGTTTGCGGAAATAAAGCAGTGGATGTACCAAATCTAGAAAAGAATGGCATGAGCAGTATAGCAGAAACATTGAGAAGGATGCAGTGGATGGATATTGCCACCTTCACCGAGGTAAGCTATCCCGACCTGGTGAAAGCCTTTTATGTTTGTCTAAGGTCAGAGGCGGATGGGTCCCTTGTCTCTTCTGTAAAGGGTATCCAAATTAAAGTAGATCATGAGCTGTTGCACATGTTGTTTGGGGTGAAGACTTCTGGACACAGTGGGGTTCACAGTGAACGATCAAGCAAAGGGTCTTGGCATTATAGTCCAGGTTTCAGCTGAGAGACGGGAAATTAGATATCAATCAGATGACTGCATTCAACCGTCTACTTCATTTTATTATCTGCCAATCATGGTTCCCCGCAGTGCCACTTTCTCAACTTGTACTAGGGCAGATTCGGATATGATGTTCTGGGTAATCCAGCAAAAGGAGATTACATGACCGAGGTCATGATGGAGAGAATGAAGTTTGCCCATGATCAAATCTGGGATACAAAGAGCAAGTTGAATGTTTCATTGCCTTATGCTCATCTACTTACTAAGATATTCAATCATTTTGAAGTAAATCTATCTGGGGCAGTTGTTGAAAAGATGGGCCAATCTAAGGTCCAGGAACCTAAAGAAAAGTGGATTCTCAGTGCAGAATGGGATATGGTCCAAGACCTCTGTGGCAGAGGAGAGGCCATCATTGGAGATGTCCCAGAGATTCCAGAAGAAGCAGCAGATCCACCAGCAGAATTGGAGGTAGAATCAGTAGCAGTAGAACAAGCAGCAGCAGAACCTGTAGTGGAAGATCAAGCAGAGACTTCAAGATCACCTGTTATGGAGGTTGAATCTCATTCTTCAGAAACTCCATGGGAGAAGCAGTAGCAGGTGTGGCAGATCCTTTGCCCACCTCCAGAGTTGCCTCTATTCTAAGAGAGGTGTTGGACTCCTTTCCCTCCACCTCAGTTACTTCAGAAATAGGTGGACTTGAGAGAAGAAGCTATGGCACCAGGCCATACTGAAAATCTAACTGAAGTAAATGTCAGTTTTGAGGTGCAAATAGCTACTCAACAAGAAGTAATTATGGAAGATGTTCCCAGCCAAGGGGAGCCAATTGCTAAAGAGTCTCTTTTGTCTGAATAGTGGCAGAAGGCCACATTGAGGAAATGTTTTGGAGAAGCTCCTACTCAGGGGGAGCAGAAATGATGAACCCAATGCTCCTATCAGGGGGAGCAAATTGGCATTGAGGATCTATGATGGAAAATGCTCCTGAGACAGATGCACCATCTCAGGAGATCAAGCTCCTGCCAAGTATCTGTAAATGAAGGACCAAGTACAACCCCTGCTAATATTGAGGAGCCAGTCAATCAGAAAAGTAAAAGCAAGAGAGTGGCTCACATAAGGCAAAGAAAGATCACATGAAAGTAAATTTGAAGCCTGTTATGGAAATATTAAAGGCTCAAGGAGATATATTATCATCAGTTCAGACCAGTGTTCAAGGCATTCTTGCCAGTCAAGCTACAACCACTACTGAACTATCTCAAGTCCGTAATGCTATGAAGTGGTTCAACAAGGAAATGTCAGACATGAAGACCATGCTATCAGTAATTTCGAGGACAGGTGGATTTTCTCCTTCTGATTCTCAGAGCAGACCAGCAGCTGTTCCTCGACCACCAGGGCCACCAGCATAAGAGTCAGGGCCATCTGGGCCATCAGTGCAAGCATCAGGGCCATCAGGGCCATCTCATCAGGAATCTAGGCCATCTAGGCCGTCTGCAGTTGTCAGAGAAGGTCAAGAAAAAGGGAAAGAGCCAGTAGCAGCTACCAAGGCCCATGTACCTTCTACTCTTGCAACTCCAACCCTCTCCTCACCTTCTTCTTCTTCTACAGCCCCTCCAGCACCACACAACCTTCAAACACCCTATGCCTCGCACCTAAACCTCATCCTCTTTCATTCCATCTCAACCTTCCTTCTCTCCCACTCCCTCTCAAACCTCAGCACCATCATCACCCTCACTTCTTCACCTCTCACTAAACTACTCCAGTTCACCCATCTACCTCTTTCAATCCCAAACATCTCTTCTATCCTCCTACTCCTCCTTCTTCTGTCACCCTCATTCCGGAAACCCTCAAATTGGCAGTGTCTTTGACACTAATCTTCCGGATGACTTTGAGAGAAGTACCCTCCTCTCCATTCTATCCATTGCCACTCATGTCCACAGGACTGATCCTCCCAGTCCTGCCAAGAAAAGAGGAAACATTCATCCTCTGTCAGCCTCCCCTACTCACCATTATTTCCTCCTCTCTGGTACTCTCTTACCCTCGAACCTCAGAGAAGATCCATCATAGGGAATACCTTCAAAAATGTATCCTTTCCACTATCTATGGTATTCATTTCCTCACCTCTCTGAGCATCTAAACGTTGTTCTTCCTCTTTGCCAATTGACCCACCCTCAAAAATCCAAAATCTATGAGGGCACTGAGTTCAAGACTGAAGAGCAGCGGCCAACGTCAAGGGCAACAAGTCTCAGTACTCCAAATACTTGACTGCCCGTGCAGAAACCCCTTACCCATAGAGATCACCCACTCACTCTTTCTGAGTGGTTCATTCTTTAGCATAAGACCTCTTGGGACCATTCATTCTGAAAGAGATCATGATAGCCAAGAACTTCCAGTTGTACAGTGATTTCTGCTACCTGAACAAGCTGCCTGAAGTCCAGTTCTACCAATTTCATTCAGCCATAGTGATGCTGAGATCGGAACATCCAATAAATCTTCCCCTCAAAGTGGATTTTGCAAACCTCAAAGTTGACTCTCCAGTTCTTCTGCCGAAGCTACACTCCTTAGTGTTTGACTCAGATGCAGGCTCCCATGCTTTTGATATGTTTGCTAAGCAGATGGGCAGAATGTCAGCTAAGCAGGGTAGAATGCCTTCCTTTTTGCGGTTTATTTTCAGAGAATACCACTCTGGCCGCATTTCCTCCCAAGTCTTGGTCCACTCATTTCTGAGTGTGAGAGGCTTTCTCCCTCCGCATGAGAAACGCTCTATAAGGAATCCCATCTTCAGTTGCAAGCAATCAACAGTTCCTTGTTCAGACAAAATAAGCCTATTCTATCAGCAGAAGCCTTCTTGGATCTCAACTCCATAAATCCATTCAAGAGATATATGTTCAGTGGGCAGCCCTATATACTGCCTTCTATGCCTTGAAGAAGGATCTTCTTGATCAGAAGATTTTCTATCCAATATCTCTGGATAGATTTCTCCTTCGTGCCAGTGTTGAAAGAGCACTTACTTCATATTCATACTACAAAGATCAGTATGGAGAATTCCTGGATCAGCAGCAGCAGCTTTACATTCAAAGGATGATTCCAGCCATGGTTCTTCTTTTTTCAGTTGCTCCTGGTGTTTTCCACCAGATTTTGAAGATATGGAGATCAAGGCATGGGCTGTCATTTCACAGCATGCCTCTCTTTTGTCTCCTTTGTATTATCTTACTCCTAATTAATACAAAGCTTTCTCTCTTCTTTGTCTCTTACACTATATTTTTGCTTATTGACAAAAAGGGGGAGAAAACTAAAGCAAGCAACTCTGAAAAACATGTCTGTTTTTTGTATGCTGTTTAGTATATTTTGTCATCATAAAAAAGGGGGAGATTGATGACCAAACTTTCTCCATATAAATTAATTCACTTATTTATATTAATTTTGATGATTAACAAAACAATACTAATGAATTACTTGAGCCTTGAGGACAGTAAGTAAAAGTAAAAGGAAGTTCAAGACAATCAGGTAAAACTCTCACTTCATATTTTTCCCAAGTCATTGCATCGACTTCTTCATACATCATAACGACTTGCTAAGACATCGGTTTCTTTGTAAGTTATAAAGTCTTGCCAAGTCTTCGTAACGATTTGCTCGTCGCAACGATTTCTTAAGTTGTCATAACGATTTCTTAAGACCTCGTAACGATTTGCTCGTCGCAACGATTTCTTAAGTTGTCATAACGATTTCTTAAGACCTCGTAACGATTTGCTCGTCGCAACGATTTCTTAAGTTGACATAACGATTTCTTAAGACCTCGTAACGATTTGCTCGTCGTAACGATTTCTGTAGAATTCATAACGATTTCTATATTGTTCATAACGATTTGCTCGTCGTAACGATTTCTGTAGAATTCACAACAATTTCTATATTGTCATAATGATTTGCTCGTCGTAACGATTTCTGTAAATTCATAATGATTTCTATATTGTTCATAACGATTTGCTTACAATAACATTTGGTAAGTAATCACATCGATTTCTTGATGTCTACAACGATTTGTCTTGCACAACGATTTTCATAAGTGCTTATAACGATTTCATTATTATGATCTAACAATGCTCTGTCATAACGATTTGCCTATCAACTTATAACGATTTCATAAGTCATAAAGACATCGGCTTTGTTCATATCATTTCATTGTTATATCAATATAATACTCTTTAATATACGTTGAATAGTCAAAGTCATATCTCGTCTATTTGACTGCTATGCATTCAATGCACTCTGAACGTATCTCTCATGCATGCAGACGATATCTTCCACTATTGTGTTATTCTGTCTACATCTTTATTTTGACAGAAAGGAGCTTTGCTAAAACTAGCATTATCTTTTCCTACTGTGACTGACAATCAACGACAGTTCTAGTTGTCTCCTATTTATTGTTGATATGCTTGCAGATACCTGACAAGATTTATCTGTACAACGTTGGACACAAAAGATACAAGATATCAAAATATCTCTTTGGCGTGTACTAAAGGATAAAAGACTGAAGATCAGAAGCTTCCTTGCAGACCAGTCTAACGTACACCAGAATGAGAGACAACGGATCTTTAACGTTCAAATTTCAAGTAGAAGCTTAAATACAAGACTACAAGACTGAGAAGAAGCACTTTTTTGAAGAGTACAACATTCTGTGATAGAGAATAGCCAATCCTTCAAGTCTTCTGTAGTTCAAACAAGAGCGAAGCACTCCATTCCAATAGATCTTAGCTCTTTAGCTCTCTGTGTTGAAAAAGAAATTCCTGTGAGAGCCAGTGAAGTCTTTGAGAGAAACCAGTGTCAAAATCCTTTCTCTCTCGAGGCTTGTTTGCTTCAGATTGTAGCTGTTTGAGCTAGTTCCTGAAGCTTGTTCTTGTGCTTACTTTTATTAGTTTTATTCCCTTCTGTGTGAAGGAAGACCTGGTACAGGTACACCCACCGAGACCCCGTACCCTCCTTCTTACCATTCCTACCAACTACACCCTTCCATACTGCCTACCAAAATCTTGCACCTTCACATTCACCCTCGTAGATACACCTACCCCATTTCGCATACCCCTACACCACCACCACCTACACCCACTCGCCCGCCTGTACAGCACCCACCCGAACCGCTTTCCCCTTTATAAACCCTAACCATAGGGCACCCTTCCTACGCATTCCTACCACCTCCCTGCGCATATCACTGCCACCACTACACGCCAGATTGCGGTAGGCATCCAACTGCCGCACCAAATTCTCACTAATCCACCATCTACCTCACAGCCATCCACTTCCACAATCAGGCTGTTGCGTCTACTTCAGGCAGTTCCCCTGAACCCGCCATGGTGCTCCGCAGCGGGCGTGTTTAATCGGGTTTTCCCCCAGCAAATCAAGTACTGCCAACCCAAGAAGAGGAAGAGGTACAAGACGGTTCAGTGCCAGGCCCCCAGTATTTGTTGAAGCACCTGGACCGGACTCCAGCCAGGATCACCATCCTGGAATTGATTAAGAGGTCGCCCACTCACCAGGAAGCACTCATGCAGTATCTACAGAAGGTGATGTTAACGAGGATCTACCGGTTAACCAAATTAGTGCAGTCTTGACACCGACAGGCCCACATCCAGCTATCGTGTTCCGTGAGAGTGAGCTCGCGCCAGTTGATTCACAGCGATACGCCATGTGTCTTACAGTAAACATCAACGGCATTCGCGTGGATCGATGTTTGGTGGATTCTGGGGCCTCTGTCAATGTCGTGTCCCCTGACACGCTAACTCTATGTGGAGTGCCGGTCCAATCAATTCGCCCCCCTATTATCACTGTCACGGCCTATGACAACTCCACTAGGTCGCCAAGAGGGGTTGTTACTTTTGACAATCAGGCTGGGCCCAGCTTCTACGAAGATGGATTTCCACATCCTTGACATGGATCCATGCTACCGTATTATCCTTGGTCGACCTTATGTGCAGTCCCTTGGTGCTGTTATATCAACAGTCCACAGTGTTTGAAATTTCCATATAAGGGATGTGTAATTAAGGTCTCCAACAAGCCTAGTCTTGCAGAAGTTGAGGCCATTATGACAAGCAACTCGGTTCCAGAGTTTGGCCTGCTAATCAGCCCCTCACAATGATACAGTACCGACCGAGCACGTCCGCACATATCCCGGGCCGGGTCCTTCAGTAGTCAGCCCTTCTGATTCAAGCAGAATAATCACCAAGAAAGGGTTGCATATCATGAAACTAATGGTTATCGGCCCGACAAAGGCCTCGGTGCACAACTACAGGGCAGGACAACTGCCGTTAAAGCATGCAAGAGAAAGGTCAAGGTCGGCTTAGGATCAGCCTGTCAAAACCCAGTTGCGACCAAATCAACCCCTCGCATGGACCTTGCACGATCATTTTTACAAGGGGCCACTACAGCCTGGGGATCCCCAGCCATTGCCCATTGAAACACAACCAATCTACTCCCTGACTCGGGATACCTTTTGGCACCAGATACTCTGCCCTAGCCAAGCGACCCATATCAGTGATTATGAAACTGAATGGAACAAGTGTTTGACATGGGCAGTCTTACCGCCTGTTTTAAACCATATGTTCGGGTCGCCTGAGACACATTGGTTTTCCGAATTGCAGGCTATGGTGCAAGGGATCAAGGGCACCGACCCCATATCGGCAGAAGTACAGAGCACTGACCCCTTCCTGTCAGAACTCTTGGGCACTGACCCCTTCCTGTCAGGACTCTTGGGCACTGACCCCTTCCTGTCAGAACTCTTGGGCACCGACCCCTTTCTGTCGAAACTTTTGGGCACCGACCCTACACCGGCTCCAGTTTCGGGCCCTGAGCCCGCCCCAGTTGTTATCTCGAGCCCTGTGCTCGCTTCGGTTACTCCGGGCATCGAGCCCGTTTCTTTTGCTTCGGGCATCACGCCCGATCCCTTTTCCGTACCGGGCATCGAGCCCGCTTTCCTTTCTTCAGCTTCGGGCATCGCGCCCGCTTTCCCTTCAGCACCAGGTATCATGCCTGTTCCTTTCGCACCGGGCATCACGCCCATTACTGCTTTTATTCCGGGCATTACGTCCGTTCCAGCTTTTCCATTAGGCCCCGCGCCTGCCTTTCATTTTGTACCAGGCATTTTGCCCTCTTTTAATTCTGCATTGGGTTCCACACCCACTTTTATTCACCCTGCTTTTAATTCTCGTACTATTACGCATATTTTCCCTTCAGTTCTGGGAATTCCTAGGGGCAACCCTCCTCCTTTCCCGTCCATTATACATACCTTTTCCGTTCCATCCACTATGGTCCCGTCCTTTGTACATACCATGGCAGGATCGTTTTTTACTTCTCCTGGGACCCGAATGCCCGTCCGTCCATCCTCCGTACATATTTTCTCTGAGGAACCACCTGATCCGTCAGAATCCTTAGAAATCGCTCTTCTGGATCAGGTCTCACGCCTGACAATTGCCTTCGAGCCACCTTGAAGGGTCTGATTGTCTAGCGTCGTTCCTTTTCCACCAAACATGCATCCCCCTCTGGCCTCATGGGCCTTCCGCCCACCCTGACTTTGAATTGTGTTCCTCCTTCCACCATCCTCGAATTGCCCTTGTTTCCCCTTTGCTGTTTTCACTTCCCGCTTCCCGTTTAAGTGCTTGTTGGTTGCTTCCCTTTCCTTCTCCACTACGTGAGAAGAAGGGGGTTTTGGGGTTGGTTTGTGATGGAAGACCCCGCCATCTTTGTTGAGGAAACTTCTTTCCTCGCCTCCGACTGCGTTCCAGTCGGTGGTTTGTCATACCCGGCCTTCAGGCCGGGTTTTCGGTGCTCCCTTCCACGAAAGGGACTTTTACTGCTTTCCCTAATCCATCCACCCGCAAGGGATGTTGCTGTAAATACCGCTTTGTCTGCTCCCTCTGGGGATCTTTTCTTTACTGCTTTCCCTAATACCCATGGGTGGGACCTTGCTTTCGATAATCTTCCTTCTGCGTCATCTCTTCCTTCTAGTAGCTTAGACAAGGGTAGTAGACTAAGGTAGATCGAGGAAGGAAATCCAAGGGTAGGAGGTCCCTCATCGTTATCTGGCTAGCCTCGCTCATAAATGCAAGGCGTGCCTGGCAATTCCCTTTCATTGAGTGCCCTTTGCAATTGCCAGAAATATAATCTGAGCATCAGCCCCCTTTGTTGATGATGGGTTCGGCGTCTATGAAATAATGGACGACGATGACCGGTTAATGATGGCGATGAGAGTTTGAGGGTGAGGCTGACTCTTTTGCCAGTGGGCTTAAGAGATTTGATGAACCATCACCAGCTGTGCAGGAAATCACCAAGGAATCAACCTGGGAACCGAAGAAGATCCCAAGATTGTCCTCGTAAGCACTAACTTGTCACCGGATGAAGAGGAGGAAATTGTGGAGGTTCTTAGCAATATAAGGACATCTTCACATGGAGCTACGAAGATATGCCAGGCTTAGACTCTTCCTTAGTCGAGCATTATCTCACCCTCAAGCCAGGCTCCGTTGCAATTAGCAGCGTTTAAGGCATTTCCACCCCCAGATCGCTTTGAAAATGAAGGATGAAGTTGACAGGCTTCACAAAGCCAAGTTCATCAAAGTCATACTTTATCCTAATTGGGTGGCAAACATCGTCCCGGTATCAAGAAGGACGGGAAGGTCAGGATTTGCATTGACTTCCGGGACCTTAATCGCGCTTGTCCTAAAGATGATTTCCCTCTACCTCACTTGGATGTGCTGGTAGATAACACAGCTGGGTATGAAACCCTATCATTTATGGATGGTTTTTCTGGGTATAATCAGATCAAGCTGGCGGAAGAAGACCAAGACAAAACTTCATTTACTACACCCTGGGGTACTTATTGCTTTGTGGTTTGCCATTTGGGCTTAAGAATGCCGGAGCCACTTACCAGAGGGCCATAATGGCTATCTTTCATGACATGATCCACATTCTTGTTGAGGTGTATGTAGACGACTTGGTAGTTAAGTCAAGATCGGCAATTGAGCATGCTAGGGTTCTCACTAAGGTTCTGCAAAGGACTCGAGAATATCATTTAAGGATGAACCCCAAGAAATGCGTGTTTGGTGTGTCAGCTGGAAGGTTGCTAGGGTTTATGTGAGCAAAAAGAGCATAGAGATTGATCCAGATAAGGCGAAGGCGATAAAGGAATTGCTCCCCCCCAATAATTTGAAAGAAGTTCGAGGACTAATTGGAGGTTGCAGTACATTCGCCGATTCATCTCTCAGCATTCTTACGGTGTAGGCCTTTCTATACCTCACCAAGCCGGAGTTGAATTTTGCTGGGATGAGAAGTGTCAGGCAGCGTTCGATGAGCTTAAGGACTATCTTTCCAATCCGCCTGTCCTGAGGCCGCCTACGCCAGGCAAGCCTCTCATCATCTATATCTCTGTTTTAGAAGACTCCGTAGGAGCTGTTCTTGCCCAAGTCGACGACGAAGGCAAAGAAAGGCGGCCTACTACCTGTCCAAGCTTCTTAATCCTTGTGAGCAGAGATATAATTCCATGGAGAAAACCTGTGCCGCACTTGTATGGGTAGTGCAGAAATTGAAGCACTATTTCCTTGCCCATACAGTGCACCTTATCGCTCACATGAACCCCATCAAATTCTTGCTTCAAAAACTTGTCCTAACTGACAGATTAGCATGTTGGCAAAGTTTCCTTTCCCAATTTGAGATCACGTACATCCAACAGAAGGCAATCAAAGGCTATGCCATAGCCGAGCATCTCGCTCATCACCCATTGCCTCGAACTGATCCAGTATGTTCAGACCTCCCGGATGAAGAATTGATGTCCATCGATCATGACGATCGTATGTACACATTGTATTTTGACGGGGCCCTGAATTCTTTTGACAGGCATCGGGGTGCCCTGTTGTCTCCAGAGGGTGTCACCATATCGCGAGTTCATAAGCTAAACTTCCCTGCTACCACAATATCGCCGAATATGAGGCTTATTAGCTGGTCTGGAACTCGCACGCTATTATGATGTGACACACCTCCGGATTGTAGGTGATAGCCAATGATCCTCCGCCAAGTGCTCACCAAATACCGCACTAACTGATCCCAAGCTCAAGCCATACCAAGAACACGCTTCGCCTACGCCAAGCTGTTCACAAGCTTGTCTTTGTTCATGTTCCTCGTCACCAGAACATCCTGGATGACGCCCTTGCCACCGTGGGCGAACCATGCACATGGTCTATCCCGACGATTTTTCCGGCATTCAAATCGAACGCCGGCAAATTCCCTTCTACTTGGATCCGATGTTCCTCTGGGTTAAGGATAAGGAGCTGGTAAATGCCGAGAGGAAGAGCAAAGAAGAAATCATGTTAGTAGAGCTGGAAGAAGAATTGGAAGATGAAGAAAACCGTGGTATTTTGAGATATCTAATATTGCAGGATCAATCCTACCCGTGGAAGCCACCCCTGAAGAGAGGAAGACCATCAGGAGGATATCTCAGAAGTACACAGTGATTGGTAATACGCTCTACCGAAAAAGCTTCTCCGGTATTTTGCTCCGCTGTTTATAATTTGAGGCTCCGAAGTTGTTAAGGAGGCCCATTCTGGTGTTTTGTGAGGTCATGTAGTAGCCAAATGCTTGCTAAGAAGATCCTTAGGCAAGGCTTTTACTGGCCTACTCTAGAGGAGGATTGTTCTTTCTTTGTCCGCCG
>JACBKR010003889.1:0-26941 GCA_014218235.1 Colocasia esculenta
TGAGAATAGACATGGGACTCAAGAAGTTCAGATAAAAAACGGCGCACCCGTCCGTTCGCGGACACACCCGTCCGTTCGCGGACACACCCGTCCGTTCACGGACACCATACCCGTCCTTTCCCCAGACACCAAAATTCTTCTTCCGCATTGCGCGGACTCTTTTTCTGTCTGTTAGACAGGCTGGCACGCCCCACAAATATCAAAATATAAAACATTGGAAATAAATGAATACATGCACCAAATAAAACGAATGAACAAAACCGAGTGTGAAAGAAAAAGGAGAACGGAAATCTCTCATCTCCCCCCCCGTGTCAACAACCCTCTGAAGATAAAGTTGAGATCTAATGCAACATTCTTTGCACATTATCACTTCCCTGATCCCATGACCTGTTTTATGCAAGGATCATGCACTGCAGGCAACCCTTAGCTTCAACAAGGTCTTGCATGAGCCTCTATAAATAGAAGGCCAAGGGTGGGGTTTGAGGAGGACTTTTGGGCTTTGGAAAGACACTGGTTTTTTGGAAGGGGGAGGAAAGAAGGTCTGGCCTTGAGACCTCCTCCTTTGGGGGGGATGTTTGTTCCTCAAATATGAAGACCCCTGTTGGGCAGGGGCTTGTGTAAAATTACATAAAGTCCCCCTGAAAGTATAAAGTTTGGGCAGGTGTAACAAATTACACATACGCCCTGCTCATGGAAAATTGCAGGAATACCCCTGCTGTCCTGGAAAATTTCAGGAATACCCCTGATGTCCGAAAATTGCAGGAATACCCCTGCTGTTCTGAAAAAGTACAAGAATACCCCCGCTGTCCGAAAAATTGCAGGAATACCCCTGCTGTCCAAAAATTGCAGGAATACCCCTGCTGGCCAAAAGATTGAAGATACGTCCCTGTGGCGGAGGAAATGGCAAGAAATAGTCCGAAGGTTCACGTCTTCTGTCCAATCCGGTGGAGCGGGACTATGAAGCGGCGTGCACTCTCTTGGGTGTGACTTAAGGCTGAACACATTGGGAGTTCTCGAAAAACATCAACAAATGGCGGAGAAGTCCAAGCAAGCCAATAAATGGCAGGAGCATCCGGGAAAGTCAATCAATGACGAAATACCCAGAATTGCTCGAAAAAGTTAAGAAATGACCGAGAGGCCTGGCTCATTCCGTTTGCACGGCCCGGTGCAGCGGGACCCACGCCGCTTCTATGAAACGGCTTGCGCTCTCCTGGGCCCGGCTTATGGCAGGTCACTCCAAGTCTTGGGACTGTCAAATAACGGCAGAAACCCTTGAACATGTCGAGATATGGCTGAAAAACCTCGGGAGGTGAAGATACGACCGAAAAAGCCCCGAGAGGTCAAGGTATGACCGAGAAATCTCGGGTTTGTTTACTCCAAACACCTGAGATAAACGGGTTCGAAGAAACCCTTTTTTGGCTTTGGAAAAACGAAAGGCTTTTGGAAGAGGAGAGTACCTCACGCGTTGTTCTCCGTACTAGGCGGTGAGCTATTCTCTGCCAGTGCTCCGGTGGGGAAAGACCGTTGGTGAAAAGACAAGGCACTACAAGTCAATATATATTGACCGTGCTCTTTTGTAAAAAAGTCCTCTCGTATTTTAAAATAGCACGCACAGAGGTAGGATATTGCTTTGTAAAACTTTGTATACACTTAGTGGTGGTACATACACCCCTTTAAGGATATAAATGCCAATGTGACCGAAATATTTTGAAGATGATTGTGGATGTCTGAAATATCATTTATAACCTCTTAATTTCGGCAAGGTCTTTTAACAAACGTATTGTATCAATGGTCTTCGAGTTTTTTCTCGATGTAAATAAAACACCGACGTCGGTCGGTGGGCGATGGTCCAGTACACGACCACTCCAATCGCCTGATAAAATAGACGCGCGCGGAATATATGCATATAAATGTTCGAGGGCTTAGGGCCTATAACCTTATGCACCTCATAAATATCAAATTTTATCTATTTTCTTAAACAGTCTGGCACGCCCACGCATGCATATATACGCACATACACATACGCCGCACGGGAGTGCGCCATACATGTAGAAACCCTAACGGCGATAAAAATCTCCGCATTCCCACAAGACATAAATCAGGAAGAGATGAAGAAGGCAGAATTTCATTGTTCATATTGCAAAGTAGGATCTTAGAAGAGCATGCTTCAAAATTCAGATATTAATGAAATAGTCCTACATCATATCATTCTAAGAACTGCTCATCTTTTGTCATATGTTGAGACTTGATTTGCAGCCAATATAGAGAGATCCTTCTAATCATATGGCCAATATTAGGGATATAAATCTAATAAAGACTGGAATATGTTATAGATAACTCAGTCCAGATCAAGGAAATGATTGAATCACGCAACATTTGAAATTTTGAATTCAATAAAGCATGCATGTTCCTTTTACAGGTAAGCAGTAACACACCTGAGAAAATAAACCAAATGGAGTTTGCTCTGTTCTCATTACTTGACCTCTTCCACCACAAGTAGAGCATATTCTCATTTTGGAGCCTATTTTTGATCCAGTACCACTGCAAACCTCACATATTTCCAAATGAGAGAGTTCAATTTCCTTTTCCACCCCAAAGATAGCCTCAGAAAACTCCAATGTCAAATCATATCTGCAAAAGAAATATTGTCAGAGAACTCTACAATTCTTCGCTATACAATAGAAAGTAAGTCGCATAAGTATACAAATCAATGATACGTGCAGCAAAAAAAAAATTGAACAAAAATGACAAGCAGCAACTTGGCAAAGAGGAAGAGAACTATAAAAATCAATGTCGTGTCTCAACACTTTGAGCCGTATGAACATGATACTGCAGTCTGCAGCTACATCAAAGAATGCATATGCATACATCATACATGAATAACATAGATACAGTTTCTTCGTGTCGCTGCACCACAATGTATGTCAAGTCAACAGAGTCAGCAAACGTCTGCCATTAAAACAACAATAAGAAAACAAAAGCTAAATATAGCTAGTAGAGACATAATAGCTAGATAAAATGTAAAAGGAAAAATAAAACCAGAAATATAGGAAAATCCTATACACCGTCCTGGGTAATTTACTGTTCCTTGTTAAAAGATAATCAGAAGCTGAGACATATCCCCAAAACAATCAGGCAAACCAGGCCAGTATCAGCAAATTCGACTCGATCAGCAGTGGTCTCCAGCTACATCCTTGAAGCCAACCCCATTCAAAAGATAAAATAAGAGTAATGAAAAATAACCAGAATTAGCCCAAATTGAACAACTTGGCTGTGAATCAGCCAATTTTTTATGAATCAGCCACCCTTTGCTCCTTAGGATATAGCAAAAGAGACCCTTTTATAAACATACTTTTTATTTTTATGATTTTTCGCATTTAAAAATAAGCTTCCTTCACTTCCTTTAGATAGACCTTTTTTTAGCAAAGATACCAAAAACCATAAAACTGTTGCATACAGTTTTAACAAAGAAATCATAGTAAAAGGAGCAACACATCCACAAATCCAGAACGAATCTTAGGATGCATGATAATACAAGAGTATACTTCTAAAAACCAAAGCCAAATATTAAAGTATACAATGTTGGAAGATAACACCAGTAAAGTATGTCAGTTGGATGTAAAACTCAGAAACCTTGTTCTTGACCACCTGGTCTATATACATGACCATATAAATAGCCAAGGTATAGATTATGCTTGCTGAAACAGGATACAAACTATGCCATAGATCAACTACTGTCAAAGTACTTAGCAGTTAGCACAGCATATCAACAAATGAAATGTATTATCATGCACATGCTGAAGCTTCAAGTTGTACTTCATTGCTCACCGTATATCTTCCCCCTTTGTGACAGTACTACGCCTACGTGTTCCAAATGTGCTCTGGTCCATTCCAGAGAAACCACCCATACTTTGCCCAAAGAAAGCCTCAAACAGGTCAAATGGATTGGTCTGCAAACAAGAAAAACACAATAAAACTTGCTTGGAAATGCAATTCTGCACTGCAGATGCAAAACATATAAATGCTTCTATGAAGGACACTACAATTTCAAAGGGGAAAACACAGTTTTTGAAATCATGTTATTCCTTACATCAAGATACAACAATAATGACAAGAAGAAAATTTTACTGTGTAAGCTCCAGCTGCGCCACCTACTGAACTCTTGAGACCTGCTTCACCGTATTGATCATACACGACCCTCTTTTTATCATCTGACAACACCTGACAATAAAGTAACTCAGTAGTGGGAATCTAAGAATACATAAAACTATTCAGCTGTAATTTAAAGATATGAAATGGTCTGAATAATTTTCAGGTGTTTCTCCTAAGAATCAGTGATTGGAGTTGGGAGCACTCTGTCTACAACATCCCCACCAGATCTCCTTAGGCACATCGCATATGTATGCCTACCATATTATCCATTAAAAGTTGACCATCACACATGTTGCCGCTTCCATGACCTTGAGAGAAATATTCAAATTAATTATCTTATCATCTCTGGTTGAAGAAAAGAGAATGGTATTGTCAGCATATCAAAGATGGGTCAACTCCTCTTTATTCCTTGCCACTTTAATCCCTTCTATCAGACTAACCTATCCCACCGATGAAAATAAAAGAAATGAAAGTGGGTCTCCTTGTCTAATCCCTCTAGAGCTCCTGTTGAACCCGAAAAATATCGGGATTTAAATGAGTCCCGGGTGGCAAACTCGTCCGGAAATCCACGAAAGGCTGGGAAGAAACCCCGGCCTCCCTCACTCGAACACCTGAGATAAATGGGTTTGAGTTCGGATGTCCCCCAGAATGAGCCGAAGGATGACGCTTAAAAAAGCCCGTCAATAGCGGAAATGCGTGCCCCGGACAGCCAAGACTCAATGTCCGGGCTTGCGCTAAAGATCGCGTACGACTCGGATGGGTCCGAAAAGGTGAAATGCACGTGCCCTCCGAAAATGAGGTCAAACGCACGTGACACGGGCAAGAACGCACGTCAAATACATGCGGGCATGTGTGTGCACGTGTGCGGCACGTGCCATGACAAACCAGCAGAACTCCCAGAAATCCTCCTGGAAATGACCAAGGACGAAGAGGGGCGCCGGTCTGCCCCCCCCCCCAGGCAGGGAGGGGCGCCCGTTGGCCCCCTCCGCCAGTTGGAGGGGCGCCGGTCAGGCCCCCCTGACCGGCGGACCCCCCTCCGCCAGCAGGAGGGGCGCCGGTCAGGTCCCTGACCGCGGACCCCCTCCGCCAGTCAGGAGGGGCCGCCAGTCAGGTCCCTGACCGGCGGACCCCCTCCGCCAGTCAGGTCCCTTGCCTGGCGGCCCCCTCCGCCAGTCAGGAGGGGCCGCCGGTCAGGGCCCCTGACCGGCGGACCCCCTCCGCCAGCCAGGAGGGGCGCCAGTCAGGCCCCTGACTGGCGGCCCCCTCCGCCAGCCAGGAGGGGCACCAGTCAGGCCCCTGACTGGTGGCCCCCTCAGCCAGCCAGGAGGGGCGCCGGTCGGGGTACCTGACTGGCGGCCCCCTCCGCCAGTCAACCCCTTCGCACGGGCACCTCCGCCGGTTCGTCTCCCTCGACGCACGCGCCCGTCCTCGACGCTCGCGCCCGCGAGGCCTCCGCCGGTATGCCCCCCGCAAAACCTATAAATAGGGGGGCATACCCCCATTCACAAGGACGCGATTCGGCCCAAAAAACGCCAGCGAAGGGAGGCCGGGCACCAGAGCGAACAAATCGCATGCCCCTCAAGGTCTCGCCGAGAGCCTTACGTGCGCGAGCTTAAATAGGCCGCACGTACGGGGGAGAAAGTCCTTGGCGTCTGTCGGTGTTCTGTCCTCCACGATCGGGCCCTCTTGCGCTCGCCCGTGAGAAGACACCACAGGTTGTCATATGACTCCGGCATTTTCATTTAAGTCCTCCGGTCGTAAAATGACACACGTCGAGGCCATGTTTAAGTCCTCGGTGTCATAAAACGACACACGTCGAGGCCATGTTTAAGTCCTCCGTGTCATAAAACGACACACGTCGAGGCCATGTTTAAGTCCTCCGGTGTCATAAAACGACACTCGTTGAGGTACATGTTTAAGTCCTCCGCCGTCATCAAACGACGTACGTAGAGGCAATGCTGTCCGACGGTGGCACAAACACCCCGCCGGGGCCATACCCCCATTTGAAAGAGAGCTCCGAATGCCATCTTCGGCCCAAAAACGCGCTCAAGCTTCCACCTGCAAACTACTTCAGTTGGCCCGGGTGTGGTCCGTGCGTGAGCTTATATAGGCCGCACGAGTCGGGGAAGGTCTTCGACACCCGTTGGTGCCGTGTCTCCGTGGCCGGGCCCTCCTGCGCTCGCCTCATAGAGACGCCACAGGTTGTTGCAAGACCCCCGTTGGCCATGTTTAAAGTCCTCCGGTGTCATAAAACAACACACGTCGAGGTGCATATTTAAGTCCTCCGGTGTCATAAAACGACACACGTCGAGGCGCATGTTCTAAGTCCTCCGATGTCATAAAACGACATACGTCGAGGCTCCTGTTTAAGTCCTCCGGTGTCACAAAAGACATACGTAGAGGCATGTTACCCGGTGGAGGCACAAACACCCCACTAGTAACAAAAATGTACTCCTCACCATGTAAACGTTCGACGGAGGCACAAACACCCTGTCGTCGACGCTCATGTACATGACTTGTTGTATACACGTCCAGTGGAGGTACAAAACCCCATTAAAGGCACAATTGTAAATGTCATAAATATAAATGACATGGACATGCTTGAATAAAATTGTGGAAATTTATTTGTCATCTGCCTTCTCTTCTTTAAAGTTCGGCACAAGGTTTGCCATATCGGATCTCAGCTTCGTCTCGGAGGGCTTGGAGAGAAGAGATCTCGGAGAGATCTTGGTAAAATCTCGGGAGATCAAATCTCAAGATATTGAGATACAAAAATGATATATACACATATATGTATCCCATGTGAGAACAAAAAGATTATTTTTAAGCAAAACAAATAATTGGATACATTGATAGCCATCATTAGTACATCTGTACATGTTACAATTAGATGTCACAAGAATCAAGAACAACAATCTAGTAAGAATCTTGAGTTTTAATAAGTTCAGATCATAATTTAAACAATAAGTACAACAAATAAGCAAGAATTAACAGGCATGAGAAAATTCAAAAAAGAAAGCAAGAATTAAGTAGATTATGTAAAAAAAACCTAAAATATTAACAAGAATTAAAATTCAGAAATGAAAGATGTCATTCGGATCTTGATTTTATCTCGAGAGGATTGTAGAGAAGAGACATTGGGGAAATCTCATATAAATCTCAAGAGACCAGAAGCACTAACAAAAACTATATTAAGTATATATTTCCGAGGGACCATTTGTAATCTCATCCAGTTAACCACTAACATGAGAAAGAAGACTCAGAAAAAAGTTGCCTATAAGACTTGCAGTGGACAATTAGTCATGGCTAGGAGCCTTCCTCTATTAGGAAGGCATTTAAATAGCACCACATGGTGTGATGGTTGGGGAAGGAAGTGATGGATTTCAACATGCTTGAATGAGACAAAGGATCTCAAGAGATCTTGGCATCAGGTGTCTCGTACATCTCGGATATCGGCAAGCTAGAGAGATAGAGAATCTCGAGAGATCTCGAGAGATTCTCGGGAGATTGCAAACCATGGTTCGGCATACGGTCTTTTAATAAACATTACGCATTCGAAGGTATTCGAGTGTTATACTCAATGTAAATGAAACATCGACTTCGGTCGGTGGGGAACGGTCCAGTACACGACCACTCCAATCGCCCTGAACGCGAGCGCACGCGGGAAATAAATGAAATGAGATTCGAAGGTATCAGGGTTCGCACCCAATACTCCTCGTAAAACAATCTTTGTCTGTTTCCCGTAAACAGTCTGGCACGCCCAAAATTCGTCATTTCAGAAAAGAAGTGGGGAATGAAATAAATAAAAGAAAGAAAGAGAAAAAATCCGCGTTCCAACAATCTGGCACGCCCGTGGACTGTTCTTCCTGCCTTCCATGCATATGTAAAAAGACCGTATGCCGATATAGAAATAAAGATGACTAATTTCCACACCACAGGTACAAGGAGCGAAAGCCGGCATCAAACCGCCCGTTCCCACCTGCAATTCAAGCTTGCTCGATGGCCGCCGTCACCTACGGTCCGCAGGTCATCGCGTGCCACGCCAAATGTGGCTACCTCGCCGTCCGCTCGTGTTCGTGACTTTCCTGCAGTGGTGGGATCCCCCTACTTCCTAGGGGTGGTCCCCGCCGTCCAAGCTACTCCAAAGGCGGCGCCCAAAGCTACTGCAACCAGGGGCACCAACCCCGCTCAAGCCAAGGCCGAGTCTTCTCGGTCAACACAATCTCCTGCATCGCAGTCCAGAAAAACGGGGACAGCGCCAGGGACGCAGGGGCAACAAGCCCCCACGCGTCGTCTCCAACTCCGGGAAAACCGTACTCGTGGAGACATCTGTGTCAGGCTCGATGGAGGCGAGCCGATACTGCCCCGGGACAGAAGTGTCCCCACGGTGGCAACCTCCAACAAATTCGCTCCCCTCCAGGGGATGCGGCAAGAAGATCGGGACTCCCCAAAAGGAGCCCGACAGGGGCAGGCATCAAGCTCGACGCCCCAGCCGCCTCGCAAAATGAGGCAAATGTGGGTGACCAAGCAGGAAGCCCGTCAAATCAAACAGGCTAGAGCGGATCAACCCGCCGAAAGCCCCAAGAAGGCGACGGTACCTGGGCGAGAAAAAGCTCAAGAAACCGAACCTCCTCGTCCCCGCGGACACAAACGCAGGGGCATTTATAGGAAGCCCAACTTCGTCCCCGCCCAAGCGGAAACTGCTGAAGGCAGAGACGCGAGTCAAGCCGGGGCTTCCGCACCCGAGTCTCAGTCTTTGAAAGGCTGAGCGCCTCAGTCTTCACCAGGCTGGGAGCTGCAATCCGTCCAAGCACTCAGAAGCCCAAGAAGCGGAGACTGCAGCAGACATCTGAAGAAGGTGGAGGCATGAAAATCTTCACCTGCTATGCTTCGGGAAGGGAAGCACCTGGGCCATCCGGCATCCCTGCTGGAGCGCTCAGAATAAACGAACCCGGACAGGACGACGAAACCGTCTTCCGGTACACCAGAAACGCTGCCAGAAGACTTCTCCAAGGGCAGCAAGGCAGTCAGGCCGGACCCTCGAATCTGGGACAGGTCCTCGAGCCTCCACTCGAGCATGATCAAAGACCCCTCCAGGGGCAGGTCCAGCTGGACCTCGAAGGAGGGGAGCAAGACGAAGTCGCCGGCCTCCACCTCGGAGAACAGCAACTACCGGCCGACGGGGACCAAGCCGAAGTGTTCCTCATGCCGCCAACCAGGGCCGCCTTCCAAGCAATGACGGACGACGCCAAGTATGATTTCATACAGCGTTGGCAGGCTGAAATGGCCAACCTCCTAACGGAGCGAGGGCAGCAAGCAGGGGCAAACGCGCCACGCCGCCTAGTGCCGACGGCAAACCAAAATGCTCGGGCAAGACATCAACAAGGCGACTTCCCGATGTCAACCACGCGCAGCTGCGGTCAACGACTACACCGTCGATCCGGTTCAACAACCGCGCAGGGGCATAAACTCCCAAGCCTCCGCGGCTGAAGATATCGTCGCCAGCGACGAATGATGAAAAGATCGTGGACGACCGCTTCGCTCAGCGAGGCGAGGGAACTGCCACTGTAGATCTCTACAGCGTGCCATATCCGTCCACCATCAATTCAAGAAGCTGCCACCGGACTTCCCCAAGGCGCCGAAGTTGCAGAAGTTCGATGGGCAGGGCTCGCCAAACGAGCACCTGGCCTACTATATAACGGCCATGGGAGAGTTGGCATTCGATGAATCCTACCTCCTCCGTTACTTCGCAACGTCCCTGACAGGCACTGCCTTCCAGTGGTACTCCAAGCTGAGGCCCAACTCCATTGTCGATTGGGCCGATCTCCAAAAGAAGTTCATCGACCGTTTCCAAACGGCCGAGAGAGGAAGGTGTCGCTTGCAGAGCTGTGCTCCCTCAGGCAAGAAAAGGAGAAACAGCCCTCGACTTCAAGCGGTGGCGTGACTTCAGCATGAGGTGCGACAACCCCCCGACGCAAGAAGATGCCATAACCATCTGTCGACGGGGCCTGGCAGCGCAGATAAGTGAAAAGCTGCTGGGAACAAACATCAAGGGTTTTGACCAGCTCAACGCAGTCGTGGCAGAGATCGAGATGTTCTTCGCCGATAACCCGATGCAAGCTCCTCCACGAATCAAGTCAGGCAAGGAGCGGGCCGTGGGCAAAGAAGCCAATGCTGTGGACTTCGCCCCGCAAAGCAAGGGGAAGAAGGTCATAACCTCCGGCGCTCCAAGCAAGAAGGTGGAAGAAAGACCGCCTCCAACTTCATTGCCACAGCGTATGAGCACACCGTATTCCTTCAAAAGGGACCATACGAAGATGCTCTTCAAGCTGTGCATGAAGAACGACCCGCTCAAGCTTCCGGCACTAAGAAGACCAAGTGAAGCGGATAGAGTGGACGAGCCACATTACTGTCTCTACCACCGCATGCTGGGGCACTCCATTGAGGACTGCTATGTCTTCAAAAATGAAATACATAAGCTGATCCAGAGTCACCTCATCACCATGCATGATCATCTGGTCGATCCTCCACAGCCCCATGCCTGGGACCAATCCAGGCAGTCGGCCAATGTCATCCATGTCAATGCGCCGACTCCTGAACCAGAAGACCCCGAGGCAAATCCTTGGGACGCTCATTCCACAAACGGATGGGAGGGCGATCATCCCTCAGCCTCAAAGCACAGGACATGGTCGGAGACAGTGCAAAACCTGGAAAGGCAGGTTCAATCTCTGCGGCATGGGCAGCGCCAAACGCTGATGTACCTGAGGACCATGCAAGAAAGTCTGACGACCCTCCAGCAAGGACTCCAGGGGCCGGTGGGCACACCTGCGCCCCGAACGCGCCCCCCCTGTGGGGGGTGGATCTCGGAGGAGTCTTCAAACCCGTCTGATGACGAAATCGCCGGAAGATTATATTCCTTCCCGCGCCATCGGACACTGGCACTCTACCGTACCTGCCTGCGAGCAGGATTATTAGGCTGCCACCGCCAACAAGCGTCCCGCCAAACTACTGCATATACCATCAAGATGCAGGGCACGCGTTAGAGGACTGCCACGTCTTTAAGACAAGGTTGAAGCATGGATCAACCAATGGATTATCGACTTGGGCAACGCCCGTGTCAACCCACCGCAGCCTCATATTCGCGAATGGACAGACCATTCAGCTGACGTTGTCACGCATACAGTCAACGTCATCGACCACCGAAATTTATACACCGGTGGCCTTCACATTCCCGGACCCGGATATGATAGAAGGCGGCTCATCAGGCGCAGCCCCTACTTGGTGGTACCCGGGAGGAGAATCCCCACCGCAGTCACTTGGCGACCGGGAATGTTGGGGAAATCTTCGAAAAGCTCCTGCAACGGGGTGTCGTGATGGCTCACACACCGCCGCCGACGTACACTGAAAGGGAGCTGAATCACCCCATGTACTGTCGGTATCACGCCATGCTGCTGCACCCTACAGACAGGTGCCCTGATGTCCGGGATTGGATCGAGTCTCTTATCCAAAAGGGGAAAATCGACCCGGAAGGCAACTCCATGGTCCTGATGAGAGCCAGGGAAGCAGCTCAACGGGAGTTTGAAGAAAGCAACTATATGCGCTTCAAGAACCTCCAAGCCCCCGAAACTGATGAACGAGGATGGCTCGTACCGCCGATGTCATCCATAGCTGACACTGAAGGCGCAAGCTTGGGGTAGCAATTCAGGAGTATATCCCTGAAAGAGCAGCCCACCTCAAGATATAATCAAGAGGACCCGGATATGACAGAAGGCGGCTCATCTGACGAGGCCCCTGCCCTATGGTATCCCGGGTGGCAGGTCTCCTCGAACCCCTTTGCGACCGCAAAGACCGGGGAGATCTTCGAAAGACTCTTGCAGCAAGGCTGTGTAAGGCGCACAGGCCGCCACCAACATACACGGAGAGGGAAATAACCCACCCCATGTATTGCAAATACCATGCCATGTTGCTGCATCCTACGGATATGTGTCTGATTGTCCGAGACTGGGTCAAATCCCTCATCCAAGAGGGAAGATCGACTCGAAGGCAATCCGACAATCCGAGGTCAGCAAGAAGCCAGCAAAGCACAACACCTCCTCGCGCAGAAAAGAAGGGTCTCGACACATCAAGTCTCCCCTCCCCGAGCAACTCCGAAAAAGATAGGGGCGTGCTGAGAAATCGGGCATGCTTGAGAGCTCGCTCGAAAAGACTCAAGGGCAGCAACCAGCGGACGGGATGGAGCCCCCACCAAGAGCCCCCTATTGGGCCGAATTCCAACAACTGCCGCCCGATGATAATCAGCAAGTCCACTACTCCACATCAGCAGAAGCGGCGACGCTGGAGACTCGGTAGCGCGCTTCGCTAAGCAGTGTCTGAAAACGTCCGCCCCTAAGAGGGGAAGTCGCACGGTCGCCTTGGCCGAGAGACTACCCTCAAGCGACAGAACATCCAAGCCGCTGACGCCGCTCGAAATGGCGCGCGCAATGCAGCAAGAAAAGAACTGGCGCAAGAACATGAAAAGGCGCCTAAAGAAGCAAGCTGAGCAAGAGGAGGCCGCGGTAGCCCCAGCAGAGCTTACTCCACTCCAGAAGCTGCAAAAGCTCATTGATGATCTGGAGGAGTATATTCCCTCTAAACCCACTTGGGGAGTCCCTCTGGACATATACATCCCGTGGGAAGAAATGGAGCGCAAAACAAGGCTCAAAAGCTGGCTCCACCAAATGTTACAAAGGGCTCAAGAAGGCGAGAAGCTGCCTCTGCCCGAAGAACTGTCCATCTTCTATAAGGAAGATGAAATCACTATCGAGAAGCTAGAAGAAATGCTGAAAGACTTCTCGTGCAACATGGTGTCAATCCCGCCGCCAGCAGCTTGCAATCACCGCTGTTACGCCCCCTGTGGCGACATACCGACGCCGCAACCGAGGCAAAGAAAGGGCGTGGACGGGAAAAAACTCCTCCCTCCCCGTCCCCCAGCGAGAAAATCAGCTCGCCCGACCTGGGCAAGACTATTGTCTTCCGAGAGAAAAGCCTCAGCCTGCCCCGGAAATAGAGGTGCGGGCGAACTCCTTCATCTTCGACCCATCTGACGAAGAAGAAGAAGAGCAGCAGGATATCGCTAGTGGGCTCTCCGACCGGAGGGCCACCCAGCGTCCCCTTCGTCCTGTCTGACGAAGAAGAGTATGGGGGATGGGCGATCCCCAACAGGCCTTTCAACGGAAAATTCCTGAATCGGCCGCCCAGCCCGCTCCGTCCAGAAGCGGCAAAGAAGAAACTGCCCCCCGGAGGAAGATTGCCTGGGCTCGTTATTCGAAGAAACCGGACGAGCAACCAGCGGCAAGACGGGTCAACCAATTCGGGCAACCGATAAAGGCCCTGGAGGATACTGTCCCGCCATTGGACCAAACCCGTGCCCGGGCTGACCGCAAAATCACAGCATATGAAGCGGTTCCCACCAACATCACCATATGGGACGCCATTGCCTGGAGCAAAGATTTGAGAACGGCGCTCGTCAAAATCTTGCAAGAGCCCGAGGTCTACGAACCTGACGTGACCGAACTCCAGGCACGAGCCCTAGAAGCACTGGTGGCGGAGGTGACCTTCTCTGACAAAGACATGTTGTTGCCAACGCTATACCACAACCGCCCGTTGTACATGCAAGGAAAAGTCAATGGGCACGAGCTCAACCGGATCCTAGTTGATCCCGGGGCGTCGATCAATATCATGCCCCTGAAGACTTTCAAGGCTTTGTATCTTACGCCCTACTTGCAAAGGGTAAATGATATCAGAATCGCTGGATTCAACCAGAATTCTGAAAACGCCTTGGGAAAGGTGGAGGTGCAGCTGGCCATGGACGGCCTCACTACTAAGGTCGTGTTTTACATCATCAATGCAAACACGTCTTACAAAGCCCTCCTGGGAAGACCCTGGCTCCATGAAAACCGGTTGTCCCCTCGACTCTCCACCAATGTATAAAATACATCAAAGAAGGAGAGCAGCACACGGTCTTTGCAGACCGAGCCCCGTTCCGCCCAAATGAATGCAACTTGGCGGACGCCCAGCTATACCTCGGCGAACCTCTCAGGGAGCCAGCAACTGCGTCAAAAGGCAAGGAAAAGCAAAACGCCGACGCAAATCAAGCAAGCCAGGGTCAAGAGGAAGAGGAGCTCTTCACGGTCAACAAAGACCTCCTTGAAGCTCACCGGCTCAGCCGCCTCGCCGAATCCACCACGCCCGGGCCAATTGCCCAGAAAGGCGTGAGATCAACTACGAAGCAAACGCCATCGGCGAGATCATCAACCGAAGCATCTCCTTGCCGCCGGCGTACATGCAAATACTCTTCCACAGGGAGGAACAATGGGTGGAACGACTGAAGGCATTCATTGTCACCCATTACAGAAATGATAGTCTCGAGAAGGGCGAGACGCCGAAGCCCATCATCTTCTACAAAGGAGACCTGCTGCCACATGGGCCCCTCGAAGACGACTTTGGCTGGAGTCACACGGCTCAAATCGCCCCCGAGCCCGTCCAAGAAATGGACGACGTGCCCGAGCACATCAAGAAATTGTGTCGAAGGCAAAAGATTGCACAAATGCAAGACCCCTCGCGACGGGAGTACTTCCACCAGCTGTGGTACCCGAAGCAACTCCGAGGGCAACCCCCCTATTGTGCAAAAGACACTCGGGGGTTGGGCTATGGTCAGGAGGCAGAATGCGAGGCCTACTATACGGTCAACACCGTTGGGCTCGCGCCCTTACCTGATCATTGCCCTTCCGATGGGCAATCTCCTACTCCCGCTACAAAACCACAGCAGGGGAGGCCGCCCTCGTCCTATCAAATGGGGCGTCGTGTCAACAAGCGCCTCAAAGCGAAGGGGTCACTTCTGGCCAATCACAGAAGAAGGCTTCAAATACTATGACGTCCACGTTGCTGACTCCGATGAAGAAAAGGATTTCATCGACCTACAGCCGCACCCGTGAACTCGAAGACGGCGGACAAGCTACGGTCGACGAACTGGTCGAGCTCGACCTCGGGGAACCAAAAGACCCCGACCAATCTTCGTCAGCGCCCTCTTGAACGAGGAAGAAAGACGGTCATACCGGCACCTCTTGCTGGAATTCAAAGACTGTTTTGCATGGACATACAAAGAAATGACAGGCCTGGACCCCTCCGTGGCCGAGCATGAGTTGTCCATACTCCCTGCAGCAAAGCCGGTCAAGCAAGCCCAACGGCGTATGCGCCACGAGCTGGAGCTGAAAGTAAATGCCGAGGTGGACAGACTTCTCCAAGTCGACTTCACCAAGCCGTGCATCTATCCAACTTGGCTGGCCAATATAGTGCCAGTCAAGAAGAAGAACGGCGAAGTCCGGATCTGTATCGACTACAGGGACTTGAACAAAGCCTGCCCAAAGGACGACTTCCCGGTCCCGATCACGGAAACAATGATCGATATGACCACAGGCCATGAAGCTTATCCTTCATGGACGGATCGTCGGGCTATAATCAAATCCGTATGGCTCCCAAAGATAAGGGTCATACCGCCTTCAGGTCCCCCAAAAGGATCTACAACTATAAAAGAATGCCCTTCGGCCTGAAGAACGCCGGAGCCACCTACCAACAAGCCATGACCAAGATCTTCGGAGAAATGCTCCATGACTCGGTCGAGTGCTACGTTGATGATCTGGTCGTCAAGACCAAGAGGCGGGAAGACCACCTAGGCGACTTACGCCAGGTCTTCGAAAGGCTCCGCCAACATCAACTGAAGATGAACCCGATGAAGTGCGCCTTCGGCGTGTCGAGCGGCAAGTTCCTCGGCTTCGTTGTCAAATACCGCGGGATAGAAATTGATCCCGTCAAAATCAAAGCTATCAGAGAGCTGCCGCCGCCGAAGACCTTAACGGAGCTGAAATCTCTCCAAGGAAGGCTGGCCTACATAAGGCGGTTCATCTCCAACCTTGCGGGCAGGTGCGCCCCCTTCAGCAAATTGATGAAGAAAGGAGCCCCATTCATATGGGACCAAGAGTGCCAAGATACTTTCGAAGAAATCAAAGAGTATCTCCTTACTCCTCCCGTCTTGGGAGCCCCAGTGAAAGATAAGCCGCTCATCCTCTACATCGCGGCCATGGAAACGTCGCTGGGAGCGCTCTTGGCGCAAACAAATGAGGAAGGCAAAGAGCAACCGCTCTACTACCTCAGCAGGATGCTCGTGGGTCCGGAGCACCGATATTCCCCAGTGGAGAAAGTGTGCCTAGCGCTGATATTCGCCGTCAAGAAATTACGGCACTATCTGCTAGCCCATCAAGTCAGCCTCATCTCGAGGATAGACCCGCTAAAGGCGCTCCTCACCCAACCTGTGCTGTCAGGAAGAATGGGAAAATGGCCCTTCTCCTCATGGAGTTTGATATCACCTTCGTCCCCAGAAAAGCAATCAAAGGGCAAGGTATGGCGGATTTCCTGGCGGCGCATCCGCTCCCAGCAGGCTCTCCCCTCGAGTTCAAGCTCCCGGAGGAGGAAACGCTCTCATCCCCCCACGGGGAAGGGACTCAACAAAAAGAAGTCCCCGTTCAAGAAAGTGGGAACACTCTCGCCATGGAGTCACCACATTGGGAACTCTACTTTGATGGCGCTTCCCGGGTGCTCAAGCAAACTGACGGCACCACAACTTATACCTCCGGAGCGGGCATTGTCCTAGTGACTCCACAAGGGGGAATACTGCACAACTCATGTGCACTTATGAAGCCGTTGACCAACAATCAGGCTGAATATGAGGCGCTGATCGTGGGACTTCAACTGGCTGCCGAAATGGGCATCAAATGCATAAAAGTCTACGGAGACTCGCAGCTGGTCATCCGTCAAGTGCTGGGGGACTACGAAGTTCGGAAAAAGGAATTGATCCCCTATCATGCCAAAGTAATGAAGCTCCGCGAGAGGTTCTACTTGTTCGAAATCGGACATGTCCCTAGAGGGCAAAACTCTCAAGCGGATGCGCTAGCCAAACTGGCGTCCGCCCTAAAGCTTCCTCCTGAAGGGGAATTGGGCATAACTGTCCGACATAGGAGGCTGATGCCCAGCGTTCTCGAGGATGACTCCGACCCAGAAAATGCTGAAGTCAGCACCCTCGAAAAAGAAGCCAGCCACGAACAAGACTGGCGCCAGCCGATCATTCAAATAAAGAACGGTTGGCTGCCTTCAGACCGGACCGAAAGAGTCCAGCTGCTGCGACGGGCCACGTCGTATCAAATGATCGGGGACCAACTATATCGGCTTGTCCATGAAAAAGACAAGTCTGTCCTCCTCCGATGTCTCTCCCCCAGGGAAGCCAAAGTCATCATGCACGAAGTCCACTCTGGACTGTGCGGAGCCCATCAAGCGGGAGACAAAATGAAAATCAACTCAAGCTGAAAGGCTTCTTCTGGCCGACCATGTACACGGATTGCGTCCAATACCCCGTACGTATCATCAATGCCAGGTCTTCAGTTCGGTGCCAAGAAAGCCGCCGAACGAATTACATCCAACTGCCCCTACATGGCCCTTTACCGAATGGGGAATGGACGTTGTGGGGCCATTCCCCCATCCTCCTCCGGCGGCCACAAGTTTATCCTGGCAGCCACCGACTATTTCTCCCGATGGGCAGAAGCAGTCCCTCTCCGGAGGTAACCGGGGTAGCCGTTGCAAAATTGTCAAGCAACACCTGATTTACAGGTTCGGCACCCCTCATCGGTCGTATCAGATAACGGTACGCCCTTCAGAAACAAAACGATATATGCGTTGGCGGCCAAATTCCAGATAGATTGGAGGACGTCAACGTCTACAACCCTCAAGCCAATGGTCTGGCGGAAGCCTTCAACAAGACCCTATGCAAACTGCTTGCCAAGATAGTCGGCAATCGCAAGCGTGATTGGGGGGAGAAGGTGCACGAAGCGCTCTGGGCATATCGGACGGTCTACAAGACCCCTACCGGGTGTTCTCCTTCTCTCTGGTGTACGGAGCTGAAGCCATGCTCCCCATCGAAATTGAAATGTCGTCCTATAGGGTAGCCGTCTATACCGGCCTTCAGCCCGAAGAGCGACAAAAATGGAAAGAAGGTTGGAGGAATTGTCCGACCTAGAAGGCAAAAGGTTGGAAGCATACAAACATCTCCAATCCTATCAAGCCCGCATGACTCGAGCCTACGATAAGTTGGTTAGGCCCCGTGTCTTCAAGAAAGGTGACCTCGTCATGGTCAAACAAAGAGAGGTCATGGCAGGCAAATCAAGTGGTAAACTCCAGCCAAACTGGCGCGGACCGTACGTGGTCACCGGAGTGTATGAAGGCGGGGGATACACGCTGGCAACACATGCCGGCGACCGCCCCTTTCCACCACTAAATGGCAAGCATCTCAAAATATACTTTGCCCCTGATCATGAATTCCCTGGGCAGTAACCCTCCGATCCCCTTATAGCCGAATCAGGCTAGGGTTGGGCGCATACACCCATTTCAAAAAAAAAAAAAACAACAAGGGAAGGGACTGAAAATAGAGAGGTCCCGGCTGACTTGGTCGCTCCCCAAAAAGGGGTGCCCAAGGGCAAAAGAGCCTATGAAAAAAGAGAAAAAAAAAAGAAGAAGAAGAAAAAAAATCTTCCCCTCTATGAATTATGTTCTCCTTTTTGGTCAGCAAATCATCCAGGTCGACCAAGTTAATCCTTTAGCCAACAAACCCCCAGAAGGTCGGCTAAAACCTCCTCCTTGGTCAGCAAACCGTCCAGGTCGACCAAGTCATCCTTTAGCCAATAAACCCCCAGAAGGTCGGCTAAAACACTCCTTCTTGGTCAAAACCGTCCAGGTCGACCAAGTCAATCCTTTAGCCAATAACCCCCAGAAGGTCGGCTAAAACCTCCTCCTTGGTCAGCAAACCGTCTAGGTCGACCAAGTTGAACCTTTAGCCAATAAACCCCCAGAAGGTCGGCTAAAACCTCCTTCTTGGTCAGCAAACCGTCCAGGTCGACCAAGTCAAATCCTTAGCCATAAACCCCCAGAAGGTCGGCTACACTCCTTCTTGGTCAGCAAACCGTCCAGGTCGACCAAGTCAAATCCTTTAGCCATAAACCCCCAGAAGGTCGGCTAAAACCTCCTCCTTGGTCAGCAAACACCGTCTAGGTCGACCAAGTTGAACCTTTAGCCATAAACCCCCAGAAGGTCGGCTAAACTCCTTCTTGGTCAGCAAACCGTCCAGGTCGACCAAGTCAAATCCCATAGCCATAAACCCCCAGAAGGTCGGTAAAACCTCGCTCTTGGTCAGCAAACCATCCAGGTCGACCAAGTCAAATCCCCTAGCCAAGGTTCCTCAACCTCGCTTCGGATTAAAAAAAAAAAGGGAAAGAAAGGGGACAAAAATAGAGATGTCCCAGCGGACTTGGTCGCTCCCCAAAGGAGTGCCCAAGGGTAAAAATGCCCAAAATCCAGCTGAGGTGAAAACCCGAAAGGGCGCCTCAGGCAAAAATGGATAACCCCTCAACGTGAAAACCCGAAAGGTGCGTTGGAAAAAGCTAGAGGGGGCTGGCTTCTGTGAAAACCCGAAGGGCGCAGGAGTCGTTAAAAAAAAAAATCAATCAAAAAATCAATCAAAATCAAATCATTACTTACCAAGGCATGTTTCGCGCAGCCAGCAAACAAAACGCTGGGTCGGCCCCTATTCTGCTCGGTAGTAAACCGAAATGGTGGATTAAGGTCCATTAGCTTTCTTTTTGACCAACAAACCTCCATGGTCGGTCAAAACCCTAAACCTTAGCCAGCAAACCCCAAGAAGGTAGGCTATCCCTTTTGACCAACAAACCTCTGTGGTCGGTCAAAACCCAAACCCTTAGCCAGAAAACCCCAAGAAGGTAGGCTATCCTCTCTTTGACCAACAAACCTCCATAGTCGGTCAAACCTAAATCCTTAGCCAGAAAACCCCAAGAAGGTAGGCTATCTCCTGTTTGACCAATAAACCTCTGTGGTCGGTCAAGCCAAACTCTTTAGCCAGCAAACCACAGTGGTAGGCTAACCGAAATTCCCTTAGCCAGAAAGCCGCAATGATAGGCGAGGCACAAATGGGAGATCCCATGATCGATTACCCCAGGGTCTGGCCCCGGGCCCTAGCAAAAAAAAAAAAGGAAGAAAAGAAAAGAAAAAGGGACTAAAAATAGAGATGTCCCGGCAGACTTGATCATCCTCCAGAAAAAAGGATGTTCAAGGGCAAGAAGGCCTCAAACCCGGCTAAGGTGAAACCCGAAAGGGCGCCTCAGGCAAAATGGGTAACCCCTCAGTGTGAAAACCCGAAAGGGCGCACTGGAAAAAGCTAGAGGGAGCCATCCCTGGCGAAAACCCGAAAGGGCGCTTGGGATGGTAATAAAAAAAAAAAGAGAGAGATGAACAAAAAAAAAATCATCAAATCAAAGTTGGGTTGCTGGACAAAGCCGAAAAGAGCCATCCCCAGCACCCAAAATGTTGCATCAGATCTTGAGGAATGCCACAAATGCAAAATTCAAGCAGAAGATGCCGAGAGCAAGCCTGGGAAAAGCCAACAAAGGCAAATCTCAGAAAGAAGAAATATCAAATCAGGGTCGAGGAGCAAAGCCAGAAAAGGCAAGCCTTCTCGACTAAGAATCAAAGCCAGGTTGCTGGACAAAGCCCCGAGAAGGCCAGCCCCAGCACCCTAAATGTTGCATCAGATCTGGAAGAATGCCAGAAATGCAACGTCCAAAAAAGACATCGCTCGAACTTACCGGTCCAAGAAACCGAGTAGAGGGCGGGAAAAGGCAATACTCGGATGAAGACAGCCAAGGTCAGCTCCAAGCAAAGTCAAGGAGCAGCTCTTCGATCAAACTCACCCCTAGAGTTGAACTGGTGGAGCGGGTCCATGTTACTTCCCTGAAGTGATGTGCGCTCTCCTGGGTCCTCTCATGGGAACTCTTGAGTTGAAAATAAATCTGAAAAATATGCGAGCGAGGAGAGCTGATGGCTCGGCGCGAGAAGCATAGCAAGTTTGATCGCCGGCTCAACCGGTAACAACAGATTGTTATCCTAGGTTGCTGGCGACACTACACAAATGTTGAAAGCACATTGTTGTGGTTTTCAACCCAACTCCCCGCCAAGTCATTCAGACCAGGGGTAGAGTTTGAAAATCGCCACGGGATACCCGCCTTCGTCTTCGTCTCTTACGGATATCCCGTGGGGGGCATTTGTTGAACCCGAAAAATATCGGGATTTAAATGAGTCCCGGGTGGCAAACTCGTCCGGAAATCCACGAAAGGCTGGGAAGAAACCCCGGCCTCCCTCACTCGAACACCTGAGATAAATGGGTTTGAGTTCGGATGTCCACCCAGAATGAGCCGAAGGATGACGCTTAAAAAAGCCCGTCAATAGCGGAAATGCGTGCCCCGGACAGCCAAGACTCAATGTCCGGGCTTGCGCTAAAGATCGCGTACGACTCGGATGGGTCCGAAAAGGTGAAATGCACGTGCCCTCCGAAAATGAGGTCAAACGCACGTGACACGGGCAAGAACGCACGTCAAATACATGCGGGCATGTGTGTGCACGTGTGCGGCACGTGCCATGACAAACCAGCAGAACTCCCAGAAATCCTCCTGGAAATGACCAAGGACGAAGAGGGGCGCCGGTCTGCCCCCCCCCCCCCTCCCCCGCCAGGCAGGGAGGAGCGCCCGTTGGCCCCCTCCGCCAGTTGCAGGGGCGCCGGTCAGGCCCCCTGACCGACGGACCCCCTCCGCCAGCAGGAGGGGCGCCGGTCAGGTCCCTGACCGGCGGACCCCCTCCGCCAGTCAGGAGGGGCCGCCAGTCAGGTCCCTGACCGGCGGACCCCCTCCGCCAGTCAGGTCCCCTGCCTGGCGGCCCCCTCCGCCAGTCAGGAGGGGCCGCCGGTCAGGGCCCCTGACCGGCGGACCCCCTCCGCCAGCCAGAAGGGGTGCCAGTCAGGCCCCTGACTGGCGGCCCCCTCAGCCAGCCAGGAGGGGCGCCGGTCAGGGTACCTGACTGGCGGCCCCTTCCGCCAGTCAGCCCCTTCGCACGGGCACCTCCGCCGGTTCGTCTGCCTCGACGCACGCGCCCGTCCTCGACGCTCGCGCCCGCGAGGCCTCCGCCGGGGAGGGTACCCCCGCCGGTATGCCCCCCGCAAAACCTATAAATAGGGGGGCATACCCCCATTCACAAGGACGCGATTCGGCCCAAAAAACGCCAGCGAAGGGAGGCCGGGCACCAGAGCGAACAAATCGCATGCCCCTCAAGGTCTCGCCGAGAGCCTTACGTGCGCGAGCTTAAATAGGCCGCACGTACGGGGGAGAAAGTCCTTGGCGTCTGTCGGTGTTCTGTCCTCCACGATCGGGCCCTCCTGCGCTCGCCCGTGAGAAGACACCACAGGTTGTCATATGACTCCGGCATTTTCATTTAAGTCCTCCGGTGTCGTAAAATGACACACGTCGAGGCCATGTTTAAGTCCTCCGGTGTCATAAAACGACACACGTCGAGGCCATGTTTAAGTCCTCCGGTGTCATAAAACGACACACGTCGAGGCCATGTTTAAGTCCTCCGGTGTCATAAAACGACACTCGTTGAGGTACATGTTTAAGTCCTCCGCCGTCATCAAACGACGTACGTAGAGGCAATGCTGTCCGACGGTGGCACAAACACCCCGCCGGGGCCATACCCCCATTTGAAAGAGAGCTCCGAATGCCATCTTCGGCCCAAAAACGCGCTCAAGCTTCCACCTGCAAACTACTTCAGTTGGCCCGGGTGTGGTCCGTGCGTGAGCTTATATAGGCCGCACGAGTCGGGGAAGGTCTTCGACACCCGTTGGTGCTGTGTCTCCGTGGCCGGGCCCTCCTGCGCTCGCCTCATAGAGACGCCACAGGTTGTTGCAAGACCCCCGTTGGCCATGTTTAAAGTCCTCCGGTGTCATAAAACAACACACGTCGAGGTGCATATTTAAGTCCTCCGGTGTCATAAAACGACACACGTCGAGGCGCATGTTCTAAGTCCTCCGATGTCATAAAACGACATACGTCAAGGCTCCTGTTTAAATCCTCCGGTGTCACAAAAGACATACGTAGAGGCATGTTACCCGGTGGAGGCACAAACACCCCACTAGTAACAAAAATGTACTCCTCACCATGTAAACGTCCGACGGAGGCACAAACACCCTGTCGTCGACGCTCATGTACATGACTTGTTGTATACACGTCCAGTGGAGGTACAAAACCCCATTAAAGGCGCAATTGTAAATGTCATAAATATAAATGACATGGACATGCTTGAATAAAATTGTGGAAATTTATTTGTCATCTGCCTTCTCTTCTTTAAAGTTCGGCATACGGTCTTTTAATAAAATTACGCATTCGAAGGTATTCGAGTGTTATACTCGATGTAAATGAAACATCGACTTCGGTCGGTGGGGAACGGTCCAGTACACGACCACTCCAATCGCCCTGAACGCGAGCGCACGCGGAAAATAAATGAAATGAGATTCGAGGGTATCAGGGTTCGCACCCAATACTCCTCGTAAAACAAATCTTTGTCTGTTTCCCGTAAACAGTCTGGCACGCCCAAAATTCGTCATTTCAGAAAAGAAGTGGGGAATGAAATAAATAAAAGAAAGAAAGAGAAAAATAATCCGCGTTCCAACAGCTCCCAAAGAAACAAAGAGATGGCTGTTAAGTAGATTTGAAAACCTGGTAGCTTCTATGCAACAGCTACTCCATTCAATCCACAATCCTAATCCAAAATCCATCAAACAGCACCTTCACCAAAACTCCCAATCCTTATGGATAATTAAGGGCATGGTATAACTGTTAGATTCAAATCCAAATCGCAAAAAAAAAAATGCATGCTTTGTTAAACTTGCACATTCATTCACAAGTCATTTGTTTTCAAAGACCATTATCTGATAGTTAATCTGATGTTCAATCACTTGACAATGTAATTAACACATACTGAGGACAGAGGGGAGAGGTCCAATGAATGGATCCACATACTCAATCCACACAAACATAAGGGCTATTCCAAGCCCCTGAAGCTTTACTTGGGTTCTCTCTCCATCCCTATGAGAGATTAAAGTTTAAACCTTGAATAGATATTGAATCACTCTGATTCGATATCATAATGACCATGCTGAAATCCAATTTAAATCCCCCACATCACCTCCTATATGCATGAAAGGTCAACCGGATTGGTCACCCGAATCGGACTTAGTCCGATTCCGATCTGGGCCGATCCGATCCGGCCAATTCTCAGGAATTCAGCCGATCCTGGATCGGCCAGAAGAAAAAAAATGAGAAAAAATATACAAACATTGTATGCATTTAGTTGGTGTAAAATTTGATCAAAAATGCTACATGATAGCTTGAACAGATGTTTAAATTGACAAATCTAACTCTTTCAACCTGAAAATTCACAACTACATTCATTAAACACTGTATTTAACATCATACAATGCTTAAACGTGATATTAGAATGTTTTATTAACACAAAATGAACTAGATAACCTGATTGAAGCCTATAAGGTTGTCCATGGTGAGATCTTCATCCTCAAGCTGATAAAATTGAAAAGGTGTTCCCTAGTCAGCTTGTGCATAGCCAAATATAGAGTTAGCCAAGTCATTGAAGCCTCCAGAGATTTCTCTTGGAGTGTTTAATTGGCTTGAACTCCCTCCAAAATGTTGAGAACTTGCAACAGGGAAGCTGAAGTCAGAGCCTCTTTCTCTAGTCTGTTGTTGTCCAGACTAGACCTCAGAATATAAATGTCCACTTCTCTCACCAGTGCTACTAAGGTCGGAATGGGGCAATGTGGGAGGGGGGTGGAAAAACGAGGGAGACCCATATCCCCAATCATAGCCAGCTATGTCTGTGCCACTTTGCTGTCCTTCATATCCCCCATGTTGACTGTTGGACGCGGAAAATATAAACTTCTCATTATTTTGCTTTTGTTATTTTTTTTATTTGCTTGTGGGCGTGCCAGTCTGTCAATCAGACAGAATTTGTAATCCGCTCAATGTGGGAATTTTATGTCCATTTATTGGATGGGTGCGCCTATTGTTATTTTTAACACATTTGTTCCGTGTATGTATTTTATCAGGTAATTAGGGTTTTGTGTACTGGACCCTTTCTCTATCGACCGGAGTCGATGTTAATTTACATCGGATTGAATCCAAACACCCTTGATAGTAAAGTCGAGGTTTACATTTTATAGAAAACAAGACACGATGAATCTGTTTTAAGTTTTTAACGGACGAAATAGACTTTTAAAAAGGGGCATGGACTCCATTTGTGAGTTTAACATGCACTTTTGAGAGGACAAATGGGCATGAACCCAAAATTATTTAACATTTGAATGAGTCATGTCTTGAGCAGAGTTTCCACATGGGCTGAGTTTCTACACAAAGACACATATAGTCCAAAAGACATATATAAAAGAGGTTCAACTACACATTTAGTATAAGAGGCTATATGAAATATGAATGACTAACCAGCTGCATGCAAATCATGGTGAAGAGTTATCTCCATCTTTCATCAATAATCTCCCACCATTTCCGATATGCTCTAGATTCTCTCCTTCAATTCACCTTCGCCTTATCCATTGCTTCATACAAGAAATACCATGTCATTTTTTCATCTCCATCAACCATTTGGAGTACATGAACCAATGGCTCAATGACTTTCAAGTAATATTGAACCTTCTCCCAGAATCAACTGCTACTATAAGCTCGCAACTTCTTGAGCAGCCTGCCTACCTCAGATTTCATGTGGTACTGTTGGAACGCGGAATTTCTCTCTTTAATTTTATTTCTGAAAAAAGAAAAATGAATTTAGCCCCGGAGGGTTACGTCCATTGTCTTTTTCGTTCTGCGGGTGTGCCAGACTGTTTACGAGAAACCACAAAGAGATTTGCTTTTACGATGGGTATTGGGTGCGAACCCTGATACCTCGAATTTCATTTCATTTATTTATTTTCTTTTCTGCGGCGCTCGTGTTTTCAAGGCGATTGGAGGGTCGTATACGGACCGTTCCCCACCGACCGAAGTCGATGTTTCATTTACATCGAGTATGACACCGAATACCCTTGGATGCGTAATGTTTGTTAAAAGACCATATGCCGAAATTTAAAGGATAACAGATGGCAAATCAATTTCCACAATTTATTCAAGCATACATTTGTACCGTTTAATTTACGCTCGCACGGGGTGTTTGTGCCTCCGTTGGGCGTTTACATAGTTTGACGGTTATATTTGCGTCGACAACGGGGTGTTTGTGCCTCCGTCGGACAACATGCCTCTACATGTGTCATTTTGTGACACCGGAGGACTTAAACAGGTGCCTCTACGTGTGCGTTATGACACTGGAGGACTTAAACAGATGCCTCTACGTGTGTCGTTTTATGACACCGGAGGACTTAAATAGGTGCCTCTACGTGTGTCGTTTTATGACACAGGAGGACTTAAACAGATGCTCTACGTGTGTCGTTTTAAGACACCGAGGACTTAAACAGAGCCTTTGGGGGTCGTGTAACAACCTGTGGCGTCTCTGTGCGGGCGAGCGCAGAGCTGAACACCACAGACCGCTAAGGACGTCTCCCTAAGGCTGTATGCGTGCGGCCTTAAACAAGCTATCGCATGGAAACCCTTTTCAGCGGGTGTAGGGCCTATCGGCGTGTCGGGGGTTGGTGTGGATATCCCGGCGTTGTCTGGCTTTCCGGATATTACTGCCATTTTCTGGCTTCCTGGGACGTCTCTGCCGTTTTCTGGCTTCTTGGGACGTCAAGGCCGTTTTCTGG